>CAUYQV010077008.1:0-14350 GCA_963574575.1 Galagoides demidoff
TGTGGTCCCAGCTACTTGGGAGGCGGAGGCAGGAGACTCGCTTGAGCCCAGGAGTTGGAGGTTGCTATGAGCTGTGATGCCATGGCATTCTACCCAGGGGGATAGCTTGAGGCTCCATCTCAAAAAAAAAAAAAAAAAAAATTTAATTTACTTTATTTTTCAAACTAGAGTCTTGCTCTGTTGCCTGGCCTAGAGTGCAGGGGTACAATCATAACTCACTTCAACCTCAAACTCCTGGGCTCCTGCCTAGATTTCTCAAAGTACTAGGATTACAGGTGTGAGCCACTATACCCATGCCAGCCTCCCTTTTACACGACTTCTTTGATATTTTTTGATGATACTGGTGATGGCCATGACGATAATGTTGGTGTCATCCTTGCCTCTATGGCTGCTTCCTGACTCTAGATCTACTTGGTTCAACCGTACCCAGCCAAGGCTGAGAAAGGAGAAGCTAGAGTGATCTAATTTTATAACTAGTGCTGCCCAGTCTATTGTGTAATCTGCATTGTTAAAAATGCGGATTCCTTATCTCCATTCAGGACTCAAAATCTCCTAAGACTAAAGAGTCTGCATCTCTAGGGTGAGATGCCCCGAGGCAGTATACTTTTTAACCTCCACCTCCCCTCCCACTAAAGTGATTCTGACCCTGTTGAGTATGGGAGCGCAACCACCTGTTTAAAGGTGTACAAACTGATGAGAAATCTTGCTTTAAATGACAAGTAAATGACCTGCCTTTAACATGTAAATGATAAAGCAACAATTCCTAAATTGGGGAGATTAGAGAGGGGTTTTGGAGTCAATTAACCTGTAGAAGTCCTGCTCCCTGTCTCTCTTTGGAGATGACAACTGGGGAGAGCCATGACCTGCCAGAATGTGTCTGTGTCATCCCTTACAGGTGTAGGGATGGAGGGGGATAGTCCAGAGGCATGCGAAGGAGCAAGACATGGAAATGATCAAGGAGTACTTCATACAAATGTGTTATTCTATAATTTGGAAAAAAGAAGGGGGTGATTTGGGGTGCAAAGGAAAACTATTTCCAAATAGAGGGTTGGAAAGTGAAAATGCTATGAACTTGAATACAGAGAACAAAAGTCCCCCCTGGGATGCTAGTTAGGTCAGCACTTCCAGAGCAGAGCCTTCCAAGAACCAGCAAGAAATAGCCTTAGCAAAAGCAATAGAGCTGGGCAGTGCCCGTAGTACAGTGGTTACGGTGCAGACCCCATGCACTAAGAGTACGGGTTCGAACCTGGTCTAGGCCAACTAAACAACATTGACAACTGCAACAAAAAGTAGCCGGGCATTGTGACGGGTGCTTGTAGTCCCAGTTACTTGGGAGGCTAAGGCAAGAGAATCACTTAAGCCCAAGAGTTAGAGATTGCTGTGAGCTGTGATGCCATAGCACTCTACCGAGGGTGACATAGTGAATCTCTGTCTCAAAAAAAAAGCAATAGAGCACTGTGTTTTAGATCTCTGGTTTTGGTAGTCAGAAAGACTTGGCTTCAAGCGTCAGCTTCACTTCTAATTAACCTTAGGGGCCAGTGCTATCAGCTAGGAAACTATTTAAATCTCTGAACCTTGATTTTTTTAATGTATAAAGTGTAGACAAAAATATTTACATTGTTTGGAGAAGGAAATGTAATAATTTGTGTGAAGTACTATGTACTCAGTAAATGATAGTTTTTATTGTTGGCTAAGTTTTGTTGTTTAACTGATAAACCTGGGAATGAAGTATACTACCCTTGATTGCAGATAAGACACAGATCAGAAAAACAAGGTAAAGCTAAAATGACACTTCCCTGCTGTAGAGAAGCTAAAATAGTGATGTCCCCATAGGAAAATTATTTTATTTGTTTATTTTGAGACAGAGTCTCAAGCTGTTGCCCTAGGTAGAGAGCTGTGACATCACAGCTCACAGCAACCTCCAACTCCTGGGCTCAAGCAATTCTCCTGTCTCTGCCTCCCAAGTAGCTGGGACTACAGGTGCCTGCCACAACACCCAGCTATTTTATGGTTGCAACCATCACTGTTGTTTGGTGGGCCCCGGGCTGGATCTAAACCTGCCAGCTTAGGTGTATGTGGCTGGTGCCTTAGCCACTTGATTAGCCAGAGTTGAACTAATCTTATTATATGAAAGGATATTTGGCAAAATGGTTGCAAATTAAACATTAGATTTTTCAAGATATGACGTCTAGAACTTTTTTTTGAGACAGTCTCACTCTGTTGGCCCGGGGTAGAGTGGCATGGTGTCAACCTCTGGGTTCAAATCAGTTCTCCTGCCTCATCATTCTCAGTAGCTGGGACTAGAGGTGCCCACCACCATGCACTACACCAGATAATTTTTCTACTTTTTTAATTAGAGACAGGATCTCACTCCTGCTCAGGCTGATCTCAAACTCCTAGGATCAAAACTGAGGGATCCTCCTGCCTCAGCCTCTCAGAGTGCTAGGATTACAGGCATGAGACACCATGCTTTACCCCAGAACTTCTTAATTTGACAAAAAATTAAAAAAAAAATTTGGCAAAAAATTAATGGAGTGTCTATCATGCTCCATGACCTGGACCAGGAACAAGAGATAAAGAGAGTTTCTGCCTTCAGAAACTAAGAAAAAACATTAAAAAAATTACTAGATTTGGGCAGCGCCTGTGGCTCAAGGTGTAGGGCGCTGGCCCTATTACTAGATTGGAGTAGATTTTGTGGGAGTTACAGTAATTTTGTTCTTTAAGATACCAGTAATTTTATTTTATTTTTTTTTTCCTTTGAAATAGAGTCTTGCTCTGTCATCCAGGCTGGAATATTGTGACCTTGAACTCCTGGCTCAAGCAATCCTCCTGCCTCATCTTCCCAAGTAGCTAGGATATGGCTAATTTTTTAAATTTTTTGTTGAGATGGTGTCTCACTATGTGCCCTGGTTGGATTTAAATTCCTTGCCTTAAGTGAGCCTCCTGCCTCAGCCTCCCAAAGTGCTGGGATTACAGGTGTGAACCACCATACCAGACCTAGTATTTTTCCTATTAATTTATAAGCACTTCATATGTTTTGGGGAGACTGAGTCCTTTGTTTATGAATTACAACGTTTTCCCCAATGCTACACTTTTGCTCGTGTTTAGGGTGTTTTTTTTTTTGACATGCCATTATCATTATTATGTTATCAAATTTATCAGTATCTTCTTTAAAGTCTTCTGGATTTTGTTTCTTCCTGATCAGGGCTTCCACATTCCGAAATTACAAAAATAATCCCTCCATGTTTTCTTCTAGTACTTTTCTTTCTTTCTTTTCTTTTTTTTTTTTTTTTTTTGAGATGGGGTCTTGATCTTTCACTCAGGATAGAGAGCTGTGGTGTCACTCACCCTGCTCTTTGCACTGACTTTCCCAAAGTTCTGAGATTATAGGTATGAGCCACCGTGCCCAGTCACTTCTAGTACTTTTTTTTTGTTTTGTTTTGTTTTTGAGACATAGTCTTACTTTGTTGCCCTTGGTAGAGTGCCATAACTTCATAGCTCACAGCCTCACTTTGTTACCCTTGGTAGAGTGCTGTGGCTTCATACCTTACAGCAACCTCAAACTCTTGGGCTTAAGCAATTCTCTAGCCTCAGCCTCCCAAGTGGCTGGGACTACAGACACCTGCCACAATGCCTGGCTATTTTTAGAGATGAGGTCTCACTCTGGCTCAGGCTGGTCTTGAACCTGTGAGCTTAGGCAATCCATCTGCCTTGGCCTCCCAGAGTGCTAGGATAAATGTGTGAGCCATCTTGCCAGCCCTCTCTTTTTTTCAGAGAGAGAGAGAGAGAGAGAGAAGAGTCTCATTCTATTGTCCCAGGCTAGAGTGTCCTGGTGTAATACCTCACAGCAACCTCAAACTCTTGGATTTAAGCTATCCTGTTGCCTCAGCCTCTCAAGTAGCTGGACTACAGGCATTCACCACCACACCCAGCTAATTTTTCTATTTTTAGTAAAGAGAGGGGTCTCACTCTTGTTCAGGCTGATTTCAACTCCTCAGCTCAAGCGATGCTCCTGCCTCGGCCTCCCAGAGTGCTAGGAGTACAGGCGTGAGCCACTGTGCCCAGCCAATAATGCTAATCTTAATAGTAATTGCTAACTTCTGTCGATCACTTATTGCAGGTGCTTTTCTAAGCAGTTATCTTATTTTAAAGTTCCTGGTCCACGTGGTGTCCTTGTACAAATTAAAAAGGCACTCCAAGCTGGGAGTGGTGGCTCACACCTATAATCCTAGCATTCTGGGAGGCTGAGTTGGGAGGACTGATTGAGGTCTGGAATTCAAGATCTGCCCAGGCAAGAGCAAGACCACTCAACTAAAAATAGAAAAATTAGGCTCAAGAGGCTAGGGCGCCAGCCACATACACTGGATCTGGCGGGTTCAGATCCAGCCCGGGCCCACCAAACAACAATGACAACTACAACCAAAAACAAAAAAATAGCTGGTGTTGTGGCAGGTACCTGTAGTCTCAGCTGCTTGGGAAGCTAAGGCAAGAGAATTGCTTAAGCCCAAGAGTTGGAGGTTGCTGTGAGCTGTGACGCCATAGCACTCTACCCAGGGCAACAGCTTGAGACTCTGTCTCAAAAAAAAAAAAAAAAAGAAAGAAAGAAAAATTAACCAGGCATTGTGGCAGGCACCTGTAGTCCCAGCTACTTAGGAGGCTGAGGCAGGATTGCTTGAGCCTAGGAGTTTGAGGTAGCTATGTATTGAGTTGCTATGCCACTGTACTCAAAAAGAAGAAAAACTCAGCCTTTCCTCAGGTTGGAGCTGCTGGCAGTTGGGTATAGGGTGTGGCGAGAACGCACTCAATTTTTGCCCTACTGTTGCCTCAGTAGTTTCTGAATAAGGCACTATTGTCCTCATTTTAGGTCACTTTCCTTGGGCCATGAGTGAATCACTGGTCAATTCAGAACTTAAACCTACCACGAAGAGTTGTAGTCAGTATTCATGAAGACAGTCCTTAGAAAGACTCATCACAGTGCTTGACAGGTAGCAAATAGGTAGTAAAATATGTGGGCTAGGCTCAGCGCCTATGCTCAGTGGTCAGGGTGTCGGCTGCATACACCGGGGCTGGCAGGTTTGAACCCGGCTCAAGCCTGCTAAAAACAACAATGACAACTACAACAAAAAAAGTAGCCAGGCATCGTGGCAGGTGCCTGTAGTCCCAGCTGCTTCAGAGGCTGAGGCAAGAGAATCCCTTAAGCCCAAGAGTTTGAGGTTGCTGTGAGCTGTGACACGAAGGCACTCTACCAAGGGTGACACAGTGAGACTCTGTCTCCAAAAAAAAAAAAAAAAAAATGTGGGCTATTAGCTTTTAGTCTGTCTTACATCTTAAACATTATTTTTCAGTGTTGTCATTTGTCATTAGATTTTGTGTGTGGTGTTTGCTAACCTACTTTTTTTTTTGATACAAAGTCTCACTATGTCACCATTGTTAGTGTGCTGTGGTGTCACAGCTCACAGCAACCTCCAATTCTTGGGCATAAGCAATACTTTTGCTTCAGCCTCCCAAGTAGCTGGGACTACAGGCGCCTGCCACAATGACCGGCTATTTTTTATTGCAGCATTTGTCATTGTTGTTTAGCTGGCCCAGGCCGAATTTGAACCCGCCAGCCTGGGTGTATGTGGCTGGCACCATAACCACTGTGTGCTATGGATGCCAAGCCAAACCTACATTTTTTTTTTTTAAATAGAGTCTCACTTTGTAGCTCTTGGTAGAGTGTCGTGGAGTCACAGCTTACAGCAACCTCCAGCTCTTGGGTTTAGGTGATTCTCTTGCCTCAGCCTCCCTGGTAACTGGGACTACAGGGTCCCACCACCACACCTGGCTATTTTTTTGTTGCAGTTTGGCCAGAGCTAGGTTTGAACCCACCACCCTCGGTATATGGGACTGGCGCCCTACTCACTGAGCCACAGGCACTGCCTCAAACCTACATTTTTTTAAAGAGACAACATCTCAGTGTGTTGTCCAGGCTGGAGTGCAGTGAAATACCAAGGTACAATGGCAGTCAGTACCATACCCTCCCAACTCTATGCATATGAAAATCCTCCCTTCCTGAACTTACTTCTGGGATAACTTTTCTCAGCTCCCAGAATTTTAGTTCTTTTTTTTGAGACAGAATCTCAAGCTGTCACCCTGGGTAGAGTGCTGTGGCATCACAGCTCACAGCAACCTCCAACTCCTGGGCTAAAGCGATTCCCCTGCTTCCGCCTCCCTAGTAGCTGGGATTACAGGCACTTGCCACAATGCCCAGCTATTTTTTGGTTGCAGCCTTCATGGTTGTTTGGCGGGCCTGGGCTGGATTCGAACCCGCCAGCTCAGGTGTATGTGTGTATGTGTGTGGCTGGCTCCTTAGCCACTTGAGCCACAGGCGCCGAGCCAGAATTTTAGTTCTTCTAGCGGTAGTTTTTGTTTGTTTGTTTTTGTCTTTAAGTTCTTTTGTTTGGGATAATTATGAGAGGTAATTTAGAATTAGGCAAAGGGAGAGAGAAAGAGAGAAATAATTTTTCTTTGCCTCCAAGCATCTTGACAAAGTCTCCTTCCTTGTCCTGACCACCTCTGAGCCTTTCATCCAGGTACCTGCTGCTGTTGCTCATAGCCCCATCCTCAGAAAGGCAGCCCCTGGATCCTTCCCTGCTCTCCCTCCCTCAGTAGCCCAGGGCTCCTGTCACAGCTGGTAACTAGGATGCCTTTGTGTGACTCTGGCTGAGACTTGCCTGGGTGACCCTGAACTGTACACTTTCACACTTCTGCCAGCAGGGGCTACATGTGTTTTGCTCACCTCCAGGGCTGGAGCACAGTGCTGGGCGCAGAGTGGGTGCTTGACAGGGATTTCCTCCATGGGTGAATCAATGTGGACAGAGGAAGGCTCAGGAGCACTGAGAGGATGAGGGCGGTGGAGGCGAAAATGGAGGGTATCTCAGCATGCCCTGGGGGGCCTGTCGGTGGCCACTCCAGACAGGACTGGCGGTAGCTGGCAGCCATCTGCAGACAGGGCTGATAAGGCAGAACCCCTTGGGGGCAGAGGGGTGGCGGGGGCTAGTAAGAAATGCCCACTCTACTCTGGCATCAGGGTTGAGGCTTGTGTGCCTTTACAAGAGGTATGGACACTTAAAAAATGATTGTTGAATTAATGAAATGTTACATGTCAGAATTTTCTCACCCTTTTCTGGGAAATAAAATTACTGGTCCCATGTCTTAATTCATTTTTCTGGACTGAAGCTAAATCCTTTGTCAGAGATGTATTTAGAAAATTTGCTATTTAATCTAAAAGGGACACTGACATTTAAGGAAAATCTGTAGTGGGGTGGTGTCAAAACAGAGGTAATTAAGATGCTTCCATTTCACTATTGTCAGTACATTTTGATATTACTATGGGCATTTGACAAGGGGCTTACTCCATAAAATATAGCACAATGATTATGTAAAGTGCTGAGGTCTTGCTTCATTGTGGACAGATATGAGCTACATTATATCTAATGTGTCTATCTATAACTTTCTATGGCCCAATGAAGAATTTTTGCATGTATTCAATTTGGGGCATTCAAGCACTTTGTAATAAACCATCTTCTTGCTGATTAGTTTTCTTTTTTTCTTTTTTTTTGTAGTTTTTTGGCTGGGGCTGGGTTTGAACCCTCCACCTCCGGCATATGGGGCCAGTGCCCTACTCCTTTGAGCTATAGGCGCTGCCCATGATTAGTTTTCTTATTATCCAGTCCTCAGTCTATTCCACTGTCCAATGATTGCACTGTCAGCTCTCCCCAAAATTAACAGAAGAGCAAGATGTGATTTTAACTTTACCGTATAAACATCCCTGCTAGATTTTATTTTTATTTTATTTTATTTTTTGAGACAGAATTCACCCTGGGTAGAGTGCCGTGGCCTCACAATTCACAGCAACCTCCAACTCTTGGGCTTAAGTGATTCCCTTGCCTCAGCCTCCCAAGTAGCTGGGACTAGAGGCTCCTGCCACAATGCCTGGCTATTTTGTTGTTGTAGTTGCTGTTGTTGTTTGGCAGGCCTGGGCTGAATTCAAACCTGCCAGCTCTGGTGTATGCGGCTGGCACCCTAGTCACGGAGTCCAGAAAGGACACTTTTCTTGGAGAGCAATATAAAAGAATAGTGTTGTAGGAAACTTGTTTCAAAACAACTGGAGTGTGTGTGTCTAATCCATACTTTATAACAGCTGACTTCTGCTTCTTGAAAGCCAATTCCCCAGCCCCTTCCCTTTCATGCTCTTTCCTCTGGCTCCCACAGCCTTAGTCTTTTAATTTTAGGGGTAAAAGGAGTTCCACCACCCAGTGGGGAAGCTCTGCCACCGCCCTCCACCCACCACTGAGGTTCCAGTGAAGGGGGAAGAATTGGATTTTTTTTCTTTTTTTTTCCTCCCTCCCTTCCTTCCTTCCACTCTGTCACCTTGAGTAGAGTATTATGGTGTCATAGCTCACAGCAAGCTCAAACTCCTGGATCCAAGTGATCCCCTGTTTCTGCCTCCTGAGTAGCTGGGACTACAGGCACCCACCACAACTGGCTACTTTTTCCACTTTGAATTTTCTTTTTTTTTTTCCTATTTATTTATTTATTTATTTTATTGAGATAGTCTCATTTTGTGGCCTTCAGTAGAGTGCTTTGGCGTCATAGCTCACAGCAACCTCTAACTCTTGGGCTTAAGCAATTCTTTTGCCTCAGCCTCCCAAGTAGCTGGGACTACAGGCACCCAGCAAAACGTCTGGCTTTTTTTTTTTTTTTTTTTTGGTAGAGACAGGGTCTCACTCTGGCTCTGGCTCTGGCTCAGGCTCAGGCTGGTCTTGAAACTCTGAGTTTAGGGCAATCTACCAGCCTCATCCTCCCAGAGTGCTAGGATAGCAGGCATGAGCCACCATGCCCAGCCAGTTTTTCCATTTTCAGTAGAGTTGGGGTCTTACTCTTGCTCAGACTGGTCTCAAACTCCTGAGCTCTAGCAATCCATTTGCCTTGGCCTCCCAGAGTGCTAAGATTATAGGTGTGAGCCATCACACCTGACCTAGATTTTTCTTTTCTTTTCTTTTTTTTTTGTTTGAAACAGAATCTCATTCCATCACTTTGGGGAGAATGCTATGGTGTCATCACAGCACACTGCAACCTCAAACTCCTGGCTAATTTTTCTATGTTTTTTTTTTTTTTTTTGGAGTCTTTGTTGCCCTTAGTAGAATGCCATGGCATCATAGTTCACAACAACCTCAAACTCTTGGGCTCAAGCAATTCTCTTGCCTCAGCATCCCAAGTAGCTGGGACTACAGGTGCCTACCACAATGCCCAGCTATTTTTAGAGATGGGGGTCTCACTCTTCTCAGGCTGGTCTCAAACTCCTGAGCTCAGGCAATCTACCTGCCTCGGCCTCCGAGAGTGCTGGGATTTCAGGCGTGAACCACTGCGCCCGGCCACGGAGAGTTAGATTTTCAAAATGATCTGGGCTCAGACTCTTAAATGGCAGTTGTGACTATTTATGTAGTGTGCCCCCAGACTTCTGGGGTGTTAGCATACCTGCAGTCTCCGGCACACCTGTTGGTTATTCTTCAGTGCCTTCGAGAAAGCCCCTTTAGAAATATATTTGGAATTGAAGCTTGCTCCTATGACTGTGCCTGGTGGCCATTTATTGTCCAGTTTACTCCCTCAGAAAGTCCTGGCAGCCAGGCAGAGATAGCTGCATTATATAACATATAATTTTAATTTTTAAAAGTGGGTAGATTTTAGGAAATTTTCCCCCCTCAATTTGGGGTTGGTGGACAAGGCAATCAAATAAACCCCCTGTGGGGTTTGGCTTCTCAGTAAGCCCTTAGAAATAGTAGCTGCCAACAGGCTGCTCAGAGATTTAAGGCTGAGTAAAAGTGTTTTGAACTCCTCAAAAACCATATGCAAGCAGTAAGCAGAAAGCAGTGGGTTAGAATCAGTCCTGCCTCAGAGAAGGACAGGAAGCAAGATAACAGATTCGTCACTTCTGCTCTGGGCAAAGACCCCAGTGCTTAAAGCCTCATTTTATGTGTCTTGCAAAACTCCCACTGTCCACATCCCGAGAGCTGTCTGGTGCCTAGGCAACAGTCCTGTTCACTACAGGAGGACTTCTCTCTAGGATGGTCATAATGACTACCATCCTCCAGTCAAGCCCTGGAGGATGAGGGCCCTGCTGTCTCTAACACTGAGCCTAACACATAATCGACCAGTGGGCTTTGTTTTTGTGAAATCCTTGCTACTGTGCCCTATTATTAATCAGTCAGAGGGTCTGATGACACTGTACCTCCTCAGGTATGTTCGTTTCGGTTCCTAAAAGTCTGTTTCTGCAAAAGGTAAGAGGTGTTTATTTTTAATCTCAAGCTTATCCTTGAAGGAGCCTGTAATTGATAATGGCACTGAAGGTTGTGGTTTGCTTTTGTTCAACTGTTTTCACCTGCAAAATATGCATCGTGGCTTATTCCATGCCGGCCCCTTCTTTGGCAGATCCCTGGCTTTCTGCAGGAAGTAGACATGTTTGGATGTGTGAGGAAACTGCATATTCTTGACCTTTTCTCCACGCCTGATCCTCCCCTACAAAGGCTACATCTTTTTACTATAAAGCCTTTATGTGAAAGAAAGAATATTGAAGTCGTTCATTTGTGGAGGTCATTCCCGGTTTAAATTAAAAATAATTTTCTAAAAATAAAATATAACAAAACAAAAAATAGAAAATAAATTTAAAGAGTTGAAAACAATTTTTCTAGGCCAGGTGCGGTGGCTCATGCCTGTAATCCTAGCACTCTGGGAGGCTGAGTAGGGTGGGTCGCTTGAGCTCATGAGTTCAAGACCACCTGAGCAAGAGTGAGACCCCGTCTCTACTAAAAATAGAAAAACTGAGGCAAGAGGATCACTTGAGCCTGAGTTGAAGGTTGCTGTGAGCCATGACACTACGGCACTCTACCAAGGGTGACAGCTTGAGACTCTGTCTCAAAAAAAAAAAAAAAAAAAAGAAAAAGAAAAAGAAAGAAAAAAGAAAATTTTTCTAAATAAATATTTTCAACAGTACTCAGTACTGTATAATATATTCTAGTGCATAAGGCTAATCCCAGATAATACATTTACCAGTACATAGGAAAAAGCTATTTAAGTAATGCAAGACTTTGTTCTAGTTTAGGTTTGGAGTTCCTATAATGCTAGGAGGTAGATAAAGTTAGATTACAGAAGTGAAATCTAATTATTAATTGAAGCAGAGAAATAGCTACTTGAATCCCCTCTGTGGGAACAAGAAGATACCATTGCTAGGAAGAATAGTACCTAAAAACTAAAAAAATACATTCCAATGTCTCTCTCTTACCAAGCAGATCAAATGTGAGCTTATTTCAATTGATTCAGCATCTCCAGATGGCAGAGAAATTCAGGGAGGAGTTATCACAAATAACAGCCACTTCACTATGCAACACATAAATCCTAACGTGGCCCTCCTGCCTATTGCCAGGCTCTTCTTCTTCTTCTCTTTTTTTTTTTTATTGAGACAGAATCTAAAGCTGTCGCCCTGGGTCGAGTGCCATGGCATCACAGCTCACAGCAACCTCCAACTCCTGGGCTTAAGTGATTCATCTTGCCTTAGCTGGGATTACAGCCACAACACCAGCTATTTTTTCATTGTTGCAGTTATCATTGTTGTTTAGCAGGCTGGGGCTAGGTTCAAACCCACCAGCCCAGGTGTATGTGGCTGGCGCCCTAACCACTGAGCATGGGCACCAAGCCACAAGCTGATTCTTGTTGCAGCAAAGCATCCAAGCAGGTTCACCAGGGAGATGGTGACAGGGACCTTGGGGGTGAGACCCACCCACTCTTAGTCATCACAAAGCTCTAGGGGAGAAAGCTCGAGTCTGCTGCTTCGTGTAATCATATCACCAGCAGGGAAATGTCAACAGGATCCACAACTCTCCTCCTCACTGCTGTGAACATGTACACGGTGTCTCACAGAAGAGGTACACGTTACTATCCCACTTCAACCTCCAGAGAGATTTGCCCAAGACATCAGGGCCAGTGACTGGCAGAGCTGGGCCTGGGTGTGAGGCCTCTGGGCTACCAGACCAGTGGGATTTGCCTGGAGAAACTCCAGGTGTTAGACATTTTTGAAGGTTGCTTCTGCTCTTTCCTTGCTCCTGCTCTTTTCATTGTTCTTCCCTCTTCTCCGATGCCTTCTCCTTCCTATTTCTCTTTTATTTTTTTCATTTAAGTATAATCAACATAAAATCAATTTCACATATCTAAAGGGAAATATGTGCAATTTGATATGTTTTGCCATATACTGGGGGTACCAAAAAAAATGTGTATGCATTTTAAGAGGTCTGGCATGTCTAGGTATACTTGACTGGTAATAGTACCTTCAATTAAACTTCAGAAGGTAATACCCAGATAACGTCTCCTAAAATGTGTCCACATTTCTTTGGTACCCTCTGTATATGCACGTGAGGAACTACTGCTATAATCAAGATAGTGAGCATTTCTGTCACCCCCCAAATAGTCTTAGTACCCCTTTGGATCCCCTCCCTCTCACCAACATCTTCTTAGGCTCCCACTGGCCCTCTTTCTGCTACTATAGATTAGTGAGCATTTTCTAAGACAGTAATTATCAACCGCTGTGCACACTGGTGTGCTGTAGAGGATCTTAGAATACCGAGAAAAATTTTAAAGATCATTATTTAAATTATTTTTGGAAGAACTTCAAAGCACAGTAAGTATATTCTGTTTTTACTCCTTTTTTTTGATCAACATAATTTAAACGTGCCACGGAAGTTTAACTATAGGTTCAAGTGTGCCCTGAGATAAAAGAGGTTGAACAACGCTCTTCTAAACTTTATTTAAAGTGAATTACATAGTACGTAAAGTCTGTCTTCTTTCACTCAGCGTAATCTTTTTTGGTTTCACTCATATTTTAGTGCATAGCAACAATTTTTCGGTTCACTTCCCGTTATTGTTATTTTGTTGCTGAGTAGTGCCCCAATGTCTGGATGTGCATGTCCCACAATTTGTTTATCTGTTAACCTATTGATGGACATTTGTGCTGTTTCCTTTGTGGGGCTACTATAGGATGAACATCTTTAATCCTAAAATCCAAAATACTCTAAAACTCCAAAATTTTTTGAGTGCTGACATGTTGCCACAAGTGGAAAATGTCACATTTGACACTTTTGCTTTCCAGTGCTTCGATGTACACAAGCTTGGTTTCATTCACAAAATTACTTTTAAAAAATTATACAAAATTACCTTCCGGTTATGTATATAGTGTGTATAGGAAACAAATGAATTTTGTGTTTTAGACTTGGGTCCCATTCTCTTTATGTATACAAGGTCGGACAATTAAGTTTGTGACCTAATCCTAGAAAAAGTGCTACTCCATACCTTACTGCTGAATATCACTGTTCACCAGATAATCAGGGACATAACTCCAAAGGCGACCGTAGTGATACTCAGCAATGAGGTATGTAGTGCTTTGTGTAGGATCAGTTTGCAAACCTAATTGTCTGACCTTGTATTCAAGTAGGCTAAAATCTGAGAAAATCTGAAATCTGGAACACTTTTAGTCCCAAACATTTCAGATGAGAAGTGTTCAACCTGTCCGTGTAAAGCTGCTGTGAGCATTTGTGCACAGGTCTCTGTAGGGACATGTGTTCTCTTTCCTTTCTGTAGATACCTAGAAAGAGAATGGCAGGTGCATGCTTAAATTTAAGAAACTGCCAGACTGTTTTCCAGAGAGGTTGCATCCTTTTTACTTCTAGCAGTGGAGTATGCGTGTCAGTTTCTCCACATCCTCACCAGCATTCAGTGTGGACGGTCTTTTCTTTTTCTTTCTTTTTTTTTTTTTTAAGACAAGAGTCTCACTTTGTTGCCCTTGGTAGAGTGCTGTGGTGGCACAGCTCACAGCAACCAAACTCTTGGGCTTAAGAGATTCTCTTGCCTCAGCCTCCCCAGCAGCTGAGACTACAGGCACCCAGCACAACACCCCGCTATTTTTTGTTGCAGTTGTCATTGTTGTTTAGCTGGCCTGGGCTGGGTTCGAACCTGCCAGCTTCGGTGTATGTGGCCGGCACCATAACCACTGTACTATAGGTGCCAAGCCAGGACCGTCTTGTTAATTTTAACCATCATAGATGAGTGGTAGTATCTCATTATGTTTTTAATTTGCTTTTCTCTGATGACTCTGTTAAGCCCTCTCTTTTCTTTTCTTTTTTTTTTTTTTATTTTTATTTTTATTTTTTTTTTTGAGACGGAGCCTCAAGCTATCCCCCTGGGTAGAGTGCCATGGCATCACAGCTCATAGCAACCTCCAACTCCTGGGCTCAAGCGAGTCTCCTGCCTCCGCCTCCCAAGTAGC
>CAUYQV010077010.1:0-10572 GCA_963574575.1 Galagoides demidoff
AAGCAAATTGAGATGTAAATATAAAATGCATACTGGATTCAGAAGACTTAGTATAAAAAAAGAATGTAAAATGGCTCACTAACAGTATTTATATTGATTATATATTGAAATAATTTTGATATATTGAGTTAAATAAAATACATTATTAAAATTAATTTTCTTTTAACCTTTCAAATATGACTACTACAAAATATAAAATTACCTATATTGCTCATGTTACATTTCTATTGTTCTGTATCTGCATTGTTATAGCAGAAATAAAGGTGTATATATTAGTCAAAATTAAAACTTTACACTTAAAATGGGTGCATTTTGTATATAAATTATGCCTCAAAAAAGTTGATAAAAATATTAAATTGGTAGTGTATATATGCTTGTGTGTATGTGAGAGATTGTCTGTCAAAGTCACTATTTTGTTTGTGAGCTTTCCTCATCAATAATCAGAAACAAAAATAATTCACTGAGTATACACATGCAAAACTAATAGCTCTTAATAGTTACTATATTAATTTATATTACAGTTACTTAATGTCCGCTTCTCTCATTAGCCTTTGAACATTTTGTTCAAAGAAGGAACCTCATTTTGTTCATCTCTGTGTAAACCTAGAATTTAACACAGAAAGTTAATATAGTATCTTACTAATGTTTTAGTAGCTGCAAAATTGTCTCACATACTTTATATTGTTTGATTCCCCCCAAATTTGGCCTTATTATCCCCACTTCTCAGATAAAAAAACTGAAGGGCAGAGAAAAGTTAACTTATCAAATATCCAGAGATAGTAAGTCAAGGAGGTATGTTTCAAAGCCACACTAGTAACTCCAAAGCCTGTTTGTTCTTCCATCCTATACCACACTGCCACCAATCCAAGTGGGCATTTCATCACTGTTTGATGAATGACTAAATCAAAGTAAAGTTCTGTATTTAGATGCAATGGAACCACAGAAATTCTCCTGAACTTCTGGTATCACAGCTTCCTAGTCTTGAATGGGCCCTCTCTAGACAGAAGAACTTGGCAGCTCTAACTAGATCAAGAAGGGTGAATATAGTAGGAAAAAAAATTCCCTCCCAATTAAACTTTCCTTGTGAGAATCTGAAGAAGAAAAATAATGCAGAACAAAGATCATGGGAAAGAGAAAAAGGAAATACTGAATCTGCTTATATAGCCAATTAATGCAAAAGAATGAATCTAAAAGCAACCTCAGCATCCAAAAATCAAAAGTTAGGAGATCCTAGAGAAGTACAACTTCTAAGACTTTTGGAGCTCTTCTTTAATTAGCCGCCCTGAATCTCAGCATTCCTGTTGGAATAATCCATATTTCTGGTTATTTATTTAGTTCCCCACTGCTACACATTACCAAGCCACACGCTATAGGAATGCATCACTTCATATTTGCACCCAACTATCCAAAGATGCTGGCAGTTCATACCTTTAAGAACCTTAAAAAAATTCCCTGCAGATTGTAATGTTAAGGTTAGGAGGCCCAAGAAACCAACTGCATCTTCTTTATATGCTATTTGCTCAAGAGAAGGTGGGTCATTTCAACAAAAGGACAGGCAATTAGAAGGGTAAGGGAGATAAACAAATAAAAGACTCAAGAAAGTAAAGCTAGGAAAAGTCAGCCAAACACAAAAGGCCTCTAGAAAATTTCTCATGGCCCTCTTTGTACTTTAAAAAAAAAAATTGTTTTTAAAAGCAGCCTTCCTCAAAGGAAGACTTTCAATCAACCCATGATCTGGCATACACTTTGACAAATGAAGAGGTCTACTGTGACTCCAGCCCTCCACAAGCCTTTTAGAGAGAAGATATTTTAGAAATATGTACAGTAAGTCCTCACTTAACATCATACATAGGTTTTCAGAAATGGCAACTTTAAGCAAAATGATACAAAGCAGTCAGGCCCTTGAATAACATTGTTATAATGAGGGACAAGAATTGGTTTTGTTATACATCATTTCCCTTACAGTCATAGTTTCCAAGAGCCAATCAATGATGTTAAGAGAGGACTTCTTGCACCTAGATAATCCTAAAATCATTTCAAACACAAAAATGGTCACAGTAGAATTTGTTATAATAGCAAAACACTGAAAATAACCTCAATGTCAACAACAGAAGAATAATAAGTAAGCGACAGTCCCTTAGAGTCTACTACTGAAAACTCATGAAGATTATGCCTCAGAATGGGAAAGAGTATGTCAAGTTCAAAAGGAAACAATATAGAAAATGATACGTGCAGCAGGCTTAAAAAGTTGTTAAAAACAAGAAAATGATTATTGAAAAAAGACAAGAACACATACCCAAAGACAGGCTTGTGTTTGGGTGACAAGAGTTGTTTTTCTAACCTCTTGGAGGCAAGAATTCTCTTATCTATTTCTGTATTAAGTCTAGAACTTAACACGCATAGTACCTTATCAAATTCTGTCTTATCTACTTCTAAATAAGCCTAGCGCTTAACTTTCATAGCACCTTATCAATGGTTTAATAGCCGTTTTACATGTTTATACACTAAATTATATTTAATAGATATATACTAAATTTCTTTTCCGTGTACCCGAATACAGGTTTCTAGACAGAAGACTGGCTCAGTTTCACAACAAATAACTCCATAATGATTAGTCTTCCAACCATGCAAACATGCTTCAGTATTTGTCAATTTAAAAAATTGTTCCTTGGCCCTAAACCATGGTCTGGTCAACATATACTTCTCCAGTCCTCTTCCTAGACAAATTTCCTAAAGAGTTATCTATATAAGCTTCCTTCCCACCTTTTGCTTCCAACTTCAGGATTCTGTAAAATTAACATGATACCCACTTTAAGGAATTAGTGCATAAATAGTATCAGTAATATATAGAAGGAAAGTACTATAAACAACAGTTCTAGAAATATCTTGCATATTTTCATACTTCCTATGCCAGGCACATAGCACACGCACAACTCATTATGTGAAGTTATAAATGAAAATTATGAATCATATTCTACTGTCAATAACAAAAATATGGACAAACATATGACATAACTAGGTTTATGTGATACCTAAAGAAAATTGAGCCAAGATTACAGACATACACAAACACACACCCACACCCAAACCCCTGTGCCTGATGACTTTATCTTCTGTGTATCTAAGAAACTCAACAGTATAAAAGACCATAGCTACACATTCGTGAATTTAGCTAGTAAGGAGTCAGACAAAAGAGCTGGGAGAGCTAGGAGGTCAGAAACATACCTGAGCATAAGATTCATCAGCTGAAGACCCTCACCCTTCAGGAAGCGCTCGCGATTGGAACTGAGCATCAGGCAGGAGCAGAGTGAATCGAACAGATTCTCCATCATCTCCTGCTCTTCAGCTGTGCCGGGATTGTGTCTTTTAAATACCTGCCAAGAAAACCCAGCAAAACCATGGACCATGTGAGAATGTCTTTTCATCGGCCAACACCCAACAATTTTCAAAGCCTGACTGTCGTGGTAACCCTACAATTGAGCAAGCAGAAGTTTACTAAACAAAATTCTCACTGGTTCCTATTTTAGAGAAAGTGGGCTTGCCATTCATTATTTACTAAATAAATGGATATTAGTTCATGCAACTGACAACTTGGTCTATGAGTGAGTGATAATCCGCAGGCAAGCAGATTTTTTAACAAAGCAAAAACAAACACCAAAACCTTTTTACTATGGTCTATAACATAGACACGGAAAATTCTGTAAAGTATATGTATAGCTCAATGAATAAAGTGAATACCATGAAGCCATTATCCAGGTCAAAACAAACAACAAAAAAACCTTGCCAACTACCTTGAAAGCTTTCTACTTGCCCAACCCAGTTACATCCCAATTTCTTCCCCTTCTAAAAGCAACTACAATTAAGAGGGGCAAATCCTGGCTCAATATTAAGGAATAGTTTCCTATTAATCAAAGTTACTGAACTGCTTCATCATCAGGGCTCTAAGTCATGTGAAGGGGCTTACATCAGAAGTTTCTTCTTTGCCAGAGATGTATGGCATGTTAAGAAAGCCTTTTAACAGCATATGCATACCCAGATAGTCTCCTAGGAGAAGCTCAATAATCTAACAGGAAAGGGACTAAGCATCTTCCCAGAATTGAAAACAGATTCACATTTCAAAGCTCTATTTTTGGGGTGGAGGCCAAGCCACTCAGGCTGCTGGCACCAAGACGGAAGCTGTATGCAAACTGACATCTCAGACACTCCCAACATTCTGAAGATTTTTATCCAAATGATCTATTTTCAGTCCTGTTTTTAGAATAACACAGATGAGGTTTGTTAGAAGAAATCTTAACAGTATTTTCAGAATGCCAGCAGAATAACATTTCAAGTGGATTTAAATTTCTTATAGTGCGAAAACGGCAGCTTCCAATTTCTCATTCTAGCTTTCAGTGCCATATCCTCCCCCTTTTCTAACTTTCGGTGCCATATCCTCCCCCTTTTCTCCTCTGTGACCTCTATCCCATTGCCCTGAAATTTGTAATCCTTGAGTTTATTTGGATACTAAATGAATAGACTGAAAGGAAAAGAGATGAATAACCTTGGGAGAAGTTTGAATGAAAAGCTGGCCTTCCTGGCTCAAAAGCATACGCGTAAGCAGGCAACACATCTCTTTTGGATAGACAATCTTCTATAAGAAGATGGATAAGTCCGTACCCAAAACATAGTGATATTTGGTCATAATGGGGTCTATTCATTTAGGATCCAAAAAAACTCCAGGTCATAAAGAGAGGAATTGGTCAGCTCTCACCTAATGTGCACAATATAAGGGTATACAGCATACCCCCACTGCCCTGGAATCTGTAATCCTTGAGCACATCCTCTGAGGGAAGGGCTCAACTTGAACTTTACCTTAGAAAGGCAAACAGTGTAACCTAATCATTTGTACCCTCATGTTAATCTGAAATTTAAAAAAATCATGTCCTTCCAGTGTAACCTCAAACCTGCCAACATGTTCCATGTGGCTTGGATCACATGGCTTATTCCTTCCCACAATCTCCAGCTCCACCCATTCAAAGCAGGCCATGCATCTTCATGGCAGACAGGAAGCATAAGAATTACTCACGGATAACTGCTGAAGAAGCACATCGATTCCATCCAGCTCCCCAAGCAATTCCCTGTTATCTAAAAGAGGAAAAAAATAGAGGGAGAAAAAAATGAAGCTAACTGTCAGATTTTACAGCCGTCTAACACTGATACATCAGCAAACAAAATCAATACAGCTTGACAGAGTACAAAAGCTGCACAGAGAGCAAGAGGGAGAGCAAGGGGATGCCAAAGGCAAGAGAGCTTGCTGTCATGATCTGAAACAAGCCTGGCTCCTATCCTAACAGAATATCAATATTGAGAGGGTGCCTCACCGTCGTTGTCCTGGAGCAATATGGCCAGCACTTCACTGCAATACAGTTTGTTGGCATCGAAAGGCATCTTTGCCTATGGGGAAATAGAAGAAATGAGAAAAATGTTAAGGGGTCTTACCTACTTCCCTAGGACAAATGTTTCAAAAGTACTAGGATCTGAGTTAAAGAAAAGCATAGGTTAGAAACGGAGCAGGCAGGTTAAAGGTAAAAAAAAGTCTGCCTCTGCTCTCAAAATAGATCAGACTATAGTTCTATAGAGTAAAACCATAAATAACAGATGGATACAGTGGCCCTCACACTCCTAGTGACAGGTATGGATGTCACTTTCTCTGCGGAGTCCTCCTGGATTCCTCAATTTGAGTCCAGAGACTATGTGAGCCTAGTACATAGGACACACTCAAATTTCAATGAAATGAATGATAATTTTGAACTTATAAGACTAAAACTCATCTTAAAGCTTCATTCACAGGTTATAATCATAAAATTAGGCTATAAATTAGTTGATATATCATCAGAAAAGTTGAAAAGAAAGCAGCTTCTTGTTTAGATTGCTGAATGTCCTTATAATAAAATAATTCCTTTTGGGTTTTTTTTAAATGTTTAAAATTTAATTTGAAATCATAAACCTATCTGCTTGTATGCCATAATCTGCCTACTATTTAAAAAGGAAACCACGTTAAATATGCAAAAATGTGTTAATATTTTAACACCTAAATTACTACCCACAATTCTTTCCCTGCTGTGTGCTTTGCTACTTGGAGTTTCAGAGGGACACAGCTACTGCAAAGACTATCTTTCACGGCTGTCCATGTTGTTGCTGCAGTAGTGAGATTTAAATATCTTACCATTAATACTGCCCCTTTGATAAAGGTGTTCAGAGAGAAACAAGGCTTACTGGTGTGTTTTTATTTATGGTATCCATGATTCTTAAAATGCCAACATGTCGACAACTGTTAACCAGCAGTAGCCTTTGCTACCTATCCAGGTTTTTGAAATGACAAATAATTTTCTGTACCTGGATAGGACTGGGGAAATGTTTATCTTGCAACTAACACGTCCCTGCACCATTTACAGTTCTGTTTGGACACTGATTTTGTACATAAGAAAGAAGACGGATGCCTAATCAAGCATCATCATTTCAGTTCTCTGTGCAAGTCTTCCTCGTGGAGCCTAAGTGCACCCTGCAGGGTTTCAGAAAGCCAACCAGGTATGACCATCTTGGGTTAAAAGATCTGTAAATGTAAGGTCTTCCATATGCTACCACAAGTTATGCTCCCTGGGCAAGCTTGAAACTTTGTTTCAAGAAATTCAGTCTAACAGTCGGAGCTCAAATGCAACCTGTGTTATGTTTCACTTTAAGAAAAATAATTTTGTAAAAATCAAAACACAAAGGAGAAAAGCCAAGGAGTTGGGGCCTCTACTAGAACCAAAGATTTGCTGATAAAATTTTTCACTCAAATTATTTAAGTTACAGGTATGCTATTTCATTTAAATAGTTTAAGCCACACCAATTTATTATGTAGCTTTTCAAACAAGAACGAGCACCAGGATTCCTGTTTGAAATAAGATATACCTCACTGAAAGAAGCCAAATGATGTCAGGCCATTGAAGTCATCGCCTTTCTATGGTTCCAAAGCCTCTTGTCCTTTACAAACTCCTGTTTCCAAGTTAGGGGGAGTTTTTGTCTATCAATAAATATTTACTAGGTACCTATTACATGCAAGATAGCAAATGGAGGTGCATTAGATCCACTGCTGTGGCATTTCAAAACATTACACTGAATTAAAATTAATTTTATTAAGTAGTATAGTCAAGTTCAAAAGAAAAAAAAGAACATGGATCTGGGATGCCATAATCTGTATGACAAAAAGTCTATGGTTCCCAAACTATATGCAGAGGTAACTGGGGTACCATATTGAATTCACTGTAGTATAGTTTAAAATTTCAAGGAAAACAGGGTGACTCTTGACACCCTTCGAGAACTGCAACCACTACTACCTCAAGGTACATTTCTTTTGATGACATCATACACGATATATTTATAGAGCTGAATTTCAATAGTTGTTGTTATAAAAACCAACTGTGTGAAAATCAGTGTGAAACAGGAATAAGCCTGCTGACATTCAATCCAATTCCAAGGTTTGAGAAGTTGTGCAGTACCCAAAAGGCACACACATCCATTAGTGAGTAACTGTGATATTCAAGAAGAAATAAAAATATTTTTTCTTTCAATTTATGTGTTTTATTTTTTCAAATAGTTAATAAATTATTGGGGTGTAAATGCATATTAGATTGTTTCAGCACAAATGCTTAACAAATGGGATGGTTAGGTCCTTTTGGGCATAATGGTGTAAAAACAACATTACTAAGACACTAATAGCATCATGAACCAATAATGGAAACCCACAACCCAAGTAACATTTCTTGGTCTCAGTTTCCTCATCTGTAAAACGGAAATTAAAAAAAAGAACACTTCTTTGGAAAGTTACTATGAGAATAAGATAATACGAAAGTATTTAACACACAGTAGGTACTATAAGTTTTTTGGATGACCAGATGCAGAAATATCTGAATTTAAAAAAAAAAAGTAATATCTGAGTTAAATCTCAGCTCTAACATTTGCCAGTTATGTGATCTTGGCTAAATTACTCTGACTCTTTGACCTGATTTGTATTATGTTGAATGGGAATAAATAATATCTTCCTCATGACCTGATTTGTATTACATTAAATGGAAATAAATAATATCTTCCTCATGAATAACTGAGCCTAAAAGGCACTGAACAGCTGAGTTCCCCTGTACAGGGAACTCCTGGTTGCCCCAGTAGATCTCCAGCTTTTGCTGTTTAACAGTACAAAGAGTTTCCAATTTGCCAAAAGTAAATGTTTAAAAAAAATCAGCATCATAACTTTGTCACTTTTTCCTTAAAATATAAGCCCTCTAACTGAAAAACTGGCTTGAAGGAAGCATCTGATGAGGAAACCAAATTGATCTAGTCCCATAACTCCCCAACACTAAGCTTCAGAACCTAAGCGGTGCCAGTTGGTAAGAGGTGGTGGCTTAGGAGAAACCCAAGCCCACGCTCACTGGGGTCTCCAATGCACTTTCCATGTGGGGTGGGAACATCGCCCCTCTCTGGGATTCTTCTGTCATCTGTACACTGGGGATAGTGGTACCCTCTTAGCATAGTTTGTGAGGATTAAAAACAATATATGTAAGGGATCTAGAATAACACTTTGCAGTAGTGGGCAGTCAATGTATGAAATTCATAGTAAATAGATAGGGAAAACATAGTGATCATGATGATGATTACAAGTAAATATTTTAATCCAGTAAAAAAGAAATAAAAGAAATTAAGCCAGGTAGGATGGAAGGAGTCTAATCTTTCATGTTTTGCCAAAGACAAAACTTTCCAAGAAAATTTTACTTTGTTTGAATCTCTGCCAGAGATTGCATAATACTAAACTGCCAAATTACAAAGACATTTAATCAAAATCAGGGGAAAGGAGACATCATTTAGCAAGAATATAGTCTGCTGGATTTTGCAACGTTAACCAGTGGGGCTTGGAGCTTGTAGGGCTCTCTTCTACCCAGGAGCCTGGCGATCCTAAATCTTTCAGCTGTCAGAGTAATTATAGAGTCATGCATAGGTTTGGACTCAGCATGTACTAGCCTTGAATAAAATTAAACATCACCTTTTGGGGAGCTGCTGCTTTTTTGGAAAGTACAAAACAATTATGCTACCACCCACAGCCAGAAGCTGCAGGTTATACCCGCAGCTCACCTCTGGTACCTGGAACACACAGGGCAGGTTCAGACATATCTGTAGCCCTGTACAACTGTCAAAGCAGATTGTGCCCTACAAAATCTTAACCTCAGGTCATAAGAGGCTAAGGACTTTAGCATCAACCAGTTGTACATGTAGTATAGCTTAGCCAATTCTCAGTTCATTAACTCTTTGCTGAAAGTTGCAACTGTTTCTGAAGCATTGATTTAACTGGAAAACAAAACAGAATCTTAATTTTTTTTTTTTTTTTAGAAATAAAAGTAAAACTCCATTTTGGTGTAATTTTTAATAGTACATAATATTACTAATAATGTGTACTCCTCATTAAAAAAATGAACTGTGCTGCAGTGTCTCTCACTCTACCATTATCTGCTTACCTGCTAATCCATTCAATGCAATCATCTGCAATGGGTTTTATCCTCATTAGGACAAATTAGTGAGGTTTCATTTGGTGGATGAAGAGAACCACGACTATCTCCATGTACTGCTAGACGATCAGTACAAAAATGAGAAATTCAAGACTAAAATGGCTGTCATCAATGTGCCACTCACTCAAGAATTACTCAAAGATTACTGAAAAAATATGGGACGGTCAAATTACAAGGTTTTATCAAGAAATCTAAACATAAGCACTCAAGGACACTGGTTCTCAGACATCAGCTTACATCAGAATCACCTGGAGAGCTTATTAAACAGATTGCAGACTCTATCCACAGCTTTGCAGATTCAGTGGGTCTGGGCGGACCCAAGAATTTGCATTTCTAACAAGTTTCCAGGTGATGCTGATGCTCCTAGCTGGGAAAGACATTCTGAGAATAACTGGGAGATGATACAAGTATGACAGAAACCTAGTCTCTGTTCTTATGAAATTTAAGGATATTTTGAAAAAGAAAATGAGCACACATAACAATATTAAAGTCTGCCAGGTGATGAAATCATCTCCACTTTGCAGATGAAAGAAAGATGCTCCAAGAGGGTGAATGTCACACAGTTATAGGTATACACTGGAATTCAGATAGGCTAACTTCTGTAAGAGAACCATTAGGGAAAAAAATGAAAAAAATTCTGCAGGCCTGAATCTTAATCCTAGTTCTACACATATCTAATTAGTTGTATGGGTTTACCGTGTTTCCCCGAAAATAAGACCTCCCCCCAAAATAAGCCCTAGCAAGATTTCTATGCATTTGTTAAATATAAGCCCTATCCTGATAATAAGACCTAGTAATGGGCGTGGCTATGCAAGGTGCGGATTGGTAAGGAAGATTGAAATAGTGTGGTAACCCCGGGTTGCGGGTCGCAGGTCGCAGGCATCCTATTGAGCACGTGTGAACGGCTAGGGGAAAGGAGTTCATGCATCACTAGCGCCAGCCCCATCAACAAGGTCGGCTACCCCTGTCAGGTTCCAGAAAAAGGTTACTTAACTAT
>CAUYQV010077011.1:0-30753 GCA_963574575.1 Galagoides demidoff
CTGCAGCATCCCTCCCTCACCAATAAAGACCTTTTGTACATTAAGTAAATAAATAAATAAAATTTTAAAAAAGTATAAATACCAATCTTGTAATGTGTATGTCCTTTTTAAATGAAAATATATTGTCAGGCTGGGTGCAGCGGCTCATGCCTGTAATCCTAGCACTCTGGGAGGCCAAGGTAGGTGGATTGCTTGAGCTCACAAGTTCCAGACCAGCCTGAGCAAAACTGAGACCCCCATCTATACTAAAAATAGAAAAACTGAGGCAAGAGGATTGCTTGAGTCCAAGTTGGAAGTTGCTATGAACTATGATGCCACAGCACTCTACCTAGGGCAACAGCTTAAGACTGCCTTAAAAAAAAAAAAATATATATATATATATATATATATATATATATATGTGTATGTATGTAAATATATAGAGAGAGTGAACTTATTTTCAAGGAATTCAGAAATAAAACTGAATTTTAATATATTTATTGTGATTTGAATTGGCCAAAATTGCTAAATTGCCAAATACTTCTTCCCTTAAAACTGCCCTGAGAGGTATGAAAAGATGAAGGCAATTTTCCTTATTATTTAGAATAAATAATACCTGTATAGAAGGAAAACATCCAGCTCCATAACACAGTATGCTTTCATGATGGCCAGTTGTTGGGGGCATGGTAAATGAGCCCTGGCCAATAGGTTTAGAAGACTTACTTGGAGAGAAACTTTTTTTTTTTTTTGTAGAGACAGAGTCTCTCTCTCTTTACTCTGAGTCTCTCTACTCACCCTCAGTAGAGTACTGTGATGTCACAGCTCACAGCAACCTCCAACTCCTGGGCTTAGGAGATTCTCTTGCCTCAGCCTCCCGAGTAGCTGGGACTACAGGTGCCCGCCACAGCACCTAGCTATTTTTTTGTTGCAGTTTGGCCAGGGCCGGGTTTGAACCCACCACCCTCGGTATATGGGGTCAGTGCCCTGCCCACTGAGCCACAGGCAGCACCCAGCTTGGAGAGAAACTTAAAGAAAAATTCTGCAATAAAGAATAAGAGGTGCAAGTGCCAGATTCTCATAGAGGAAGGTACCAGATCAGGGCTGCTTTAAAGTGTTAAAAAAAAAAATCCCAGGAATAAAATTGAGTAAGACTTTTTTGACTCATGGCTGTCTTCCCTGTGAGAAAGAGGTGAGGTTAGGCCAGAATGGTGAATGGGCTGTTCTAATCTCCAAAGGGTGAGGGAGACAATGCCCTTGCTGTGCTAACTCTTTCAATTTGAATTATAGCATTTTTTTAAGTAAATTAAATTTCTACTTATTTTTATCTCAAACATTCATCCCAATCTAGCAGAAACCTAAGGAGTACATGCATATACTCTAGCCCTGGTCGCTTCCCAACACGTTACTAATTTAATTAATAGTAACTTTATTTTCCAATGTATTTCCTAGGCCTGATGTTTAAACGTCAGCTTATTTTGTTCAAAATATTTTACAGCACCTACATTACCTACATGCCATCCTCCTGAACTTTATCTTAAAGTTCTCTGTGTCCTAAATCAAGGAGAATTCGTGAAAACTTGAGTCATTTTTACTTAGCATTTTGTTTTGTTTCATTTTGTTTTGTTTTTGAGAGTTTCACTTTGTTGCCCTGGGTAGGGTGCCATGGTGTCACAGCTCACAGCAACCTCAAACTCTTGGGCTCAAGAGATCCTCTTGACTCAGCCTCCCAAGTAGCTGGGTCTACAGGTGCCCACCACCACGGCTGGCTATTTTTAGAGACAGGTCTTGATCTAGCTCAGGCTGGTCTTAAACGCGTGAGCTCAGGCAATCCACTTGCCTCGGCCTCCCAGAGTGCTAGCATTATAGGCATGAGCCACCTCGCCCAGCCTCAGCTTACTCTTTTTAGTGTTCATTAGCTCCCTAGCTGTTCTCAAACATTTTTCTTGGTTTGTCTGGTTGGTTGGTTTTTTAACCTCAGTGCTCATAGCTGGTTGGAAGGATGAAGTTCACAGAGAGAAAACTCTCAGGGAAGGATTTAGGTTCCAGAACGCTTCCTGGAGGTGACAATAATTTACCACTTTCGCTTCTTTTCAAGAGAGGAATTCAGGATAATCAAGTGGGTATGAATCAGCTCTCATTTATTAAAAAAGGAGTGACTCACTTGCAAACTCCTGTACTTTATTAATAGCAACTACTTACTGTTGACACACTTCTATGCCAATGTGGACAAAGGCATCCACAGAGTTGTTCTAGGAAGTCCTTGGGCTCCTACTTAATTCAAAATGACAGCACTTCAACTAAAATAGAACTTTCGTTATTCAGAATTATAAGCAGATTTGTTTATAGAACTCCAAACTCTATGCCTGCTCTCTCCTTAATATAATAACAAAAGTTGATTTCTTCAAATAATGTTTAAATTTGGAAACATTTTCTTCTCAGTTATCATTAACCTTATTTCCCTAAGAACATAATTAAGAGTATTTGTCTATCATCTGTATTAGAGCAGACAGACAGAAGCTACTTATGTGCCAGACTTTATGAACTTATAGATTCTTGGCAATTAACATCTTTTCAGAGCCTAAATCGTCTCTGCTAAAATGAGCAGAGTTCCTCATACAAAGTCCAACTTGTTTTAAGTAAAGATTTTTGTTTATTTACAGAAGTGGTATAGCTTTATTCCAGCAACACGGCAGAAGTGCTAAGCCTTTAACTATAAAACCAGATAAGGTATAATAAATGTTTTTTGATATACAACTAAGATCAGAAGATAGAGAGAAAAACACTCAAGAGTAAAGATGTGGAAAACTAAGCTGTTAAATCAGTGCCCTCAGGAAGTCTGCTGATTTCTGAGATCTACAGCTTGGGGTTGTAAAGGATGAAAGAGGAAAAGAAATAAGATTTTAAGATCAGGACACCCAATTGAGTTCCCCCCCGCTTAAAACTGGAACTACCAGTGGAAAGGGTGAACTAGAAAGATCAGGAAGGAAAAAGAAAAAGAAAGTAGAATGAAGGATATAGGAATAGAATAGAACTTGACATAGAAACAATTAAAAATAATCCATGAAGCCAAAAATTGGTTCTTTAAAGATAAAGAGGACGAACTCCTGGCAAGGGAAAGAAATAGAGAGAGAAGGAGGAAAGGAGGGAGGAAGGAAGAGAGGGAAAGAAAAAAGAGATTACTATAAATAAAAAAGAAGACGTAACTTCAGAGAAAATTTTAAAAGACAGAACACTCTGACAAATTTATGCCAAAAAATGTGAAAACTTCAATGTATTGGAAATTTTTCTTAAAAATATAGCTTATCAAAAATGAATTAAGAGAAAAATAGAAGACCTGAATAGAAACCATTTTAAACCGAATCAGCAGTTTTAAAGAGAATTTATCCACGCCCGCCAAAAAGGTAGATCATGATGACTTTCGAGGCAATTTTATCAGACATTCCGGGAATAGGTCATTTCAATTTTATACAATCTTCTCCAGAGTTTAAGAAAGGAAGAAATGTTCTACAACTAATTTTATAAGGTTGGCATAACCTTACTACCAAAACCAAACAAAGACAATACAAGAAAGAAAAGCTACAGATGAATAAATCTCAGTTATAATATAGATAGAAACATGTTATGCAAGACACTAGCAAGCCAATTTGGAATTTGAAAAAGTACATTATGATCAAGCTGAGTTTAAACCCAGAAAGGCAGGATGAAGGTAAGTCTTTATTGAGGTAAATCACAGTATAAACAGAATGGAGGGAGAAAACACCATTCTATAGTAGATACCGAAAGGTATTTGATAAATGTCAACACTTATTCCTGTTAAAACTCCTAGGAAACTAAAAACAGAAGTTAACTCCCTTAACCTGATAATCAATGTCAATAAAAATCCATGTAAACACCATACTTAAAAGATAAAACTTTGAAAATATTTCCTTTAAAATCAGAAATGAAACTGAGGCCAGGTGCAGTGGCTCTCACACCTATAATCCTAACACTCTGGGAGACCAAGGCAGCAGGATTCTCTTGAGCTCAGGAGTTTGAGACCAGTCTCAGGGAGAGTGATACTCAATTTCTACTAAAAAAAAAAAAAAAAGAAAAGAAAAGAAAAGAAAACCTAGTGGGATGTCGTGGCACACACCTGTAGTCCCGGCTACGTGGGAGGCTGAGGCAAGAAAGACCACTTGAGCCCAGGGGTTTGAGGTTGCATTGAACTAGACTGATGCCATGACACTTTAGTCTGGGCAACAGAGTAAGATTCTGTTTTAAAACCCAGCCCCTTGCAAAAAAGAAAAAAAAAAAAAACCTCAAAATGCCAGTTATTATTGCTTCCATTCAACATTAGGCCAAAAGTCCTAGCCAGTGCAATAAGACCAAAAATGAACTCTTTTTTTTTTCTTGGTGTGAAAAGGAAGAAACAGACCTGTGATTATTTGCAAATAATATACTTGCTTACGTAGAAACCAGGAAAGTTCTGTGTAACAATCAAAATTTTAAAAATAACTGCATTCCTATACATCAATGGAAGAAAAAAATATTTTTAAAACTATAGTGTTTATGATGGTGACCCAAAAAAGTGCTGAAGAATAAATCTAAGAAAAGATGTGCTTAATCTTTATGGACAGAATTACATAATTTTATTGAAAAATTTCAAAGAAGGGCCAGGCACAGTGGCTCACACCTGTAACCCCAGCAATCTGGGAGGCCAGGCAGGAGGATCCCTTAAGCTCACAAGCTCGAGACCAGCCTGAGCAAGAGTGAGACCCCTATCTTTAAAAAATAGCTGGGCGTTGTGGCAAGCGCCTATAGTCCCAGCTACTCAGGAGGCTGAGGCAAGAGAATCACTTGAGCTCAAGAGTTTGAAGTTGCTGTGAGCTGTGATGCCATGGCACTCTGCCAAGGGTGACAAAGTGAGACTCTGTCCAAAAATATATATATATATATACACACATATATATATATATGTATATGTATATATATAAAATCTCAAAGAAGCTCTCCTTCTTTATTATATACATTTTGGAAAACATAGAGAGTTGGAAGACCAAAACTCCATAATCTCACTACCTAGACAACTACATTGTGAAGCCTCCCTCCTCGATTTTTTTCTAAACTTGAAAAAATGCATAGTTTAACTTACCCAGTCTATATAATTTGTATCCTGCTTTATTTTTTAATGTTCATTTTTATACCCTGCCTGATTAGCTTTACCTGATACCGTGAGCATTTCTTCATGTGGTTATTTTTCGTAAACATAGCCTGAGAAGGACACATCCTTTAGTCTTGGGTGGTAGTCATTTTCCCTGCCCCTTTGGAGTCCTGGAGGAACCGGTTCAAGGGGACCAGGAGAACTTAGCCCGACAGCGAGGTGTTGAGTACTGCACAAAACCTCCCCTTGCTGAGCTCTGGAGGCTGCCCTTCCTAATAAAGCCATTTCCTCAACTAGAAACATTAATTGTTACCATCCCCACGTCCCCATAAATAGGAGATGTGGCACAGGGATTGGTCCTTCTCCTGGAGCATGTCCTGGAGGGCATCTGGCTGTACCCACCTCTCTGTGCTGCAATGAGAGCTGGGGGAGGCTGTGCATTCTGCTGCTTCTCAGCTTGCGATTTTTTCCTTAACAAACCTTATTTTATTCTGGTTGCTAGTATGTTCGTGTGATAGTGTGTGTGTGTGCCCCTATCAGACATAGCCTTTTTTTTTTTTTTTTTGAGACAGAGCCTCAAGCTGTCAACCTGGGTAGAGTGCTGTGATATCACAGCACACAGCAACTTCCAACTACAGGGCTTAAGCAATTCTCTTGCCTCAGCCTCCCAAGTAGCTGGGACTACAGTCATCCACCACAACGCCTGGCTATTTTTTGATTGCAGCCGTCACTGTTGTTTGGAGGCCCGGGCTGGATTCAAACCCACCACCTTGGGTGTACATGGCTGGTGCCTTAGCCGCTTGAGCCACAGGCACCAAGCCAGACATAGCCTTTATTTATTTATTTATTTTTGGCCAGGGCTGGGTTTGAACCCGCCACCTCTGGCATATGGAGCCGGCATCCTACCCTTTTGAGCCACAGGCGCCGCCCCAGACATAGCCTTTAAACATTAAATAATATTCCACTACAGGGAAATCCAGTAATTAACTCACACGGAATATTTAGGCTGCTTCCAATGTGTTGCTATTACAAATAATGCTTTGACAACTATCTTTGGGCATAATGTTCTGTTTTTTCACTATTCCAGTTCATTTTCTTGTCACAAATTTCTGTCTGTGAAATACATGGTTAATGGTGCCATAAAAATATTCTTGTTATTAATATATGCTGCCAAATTTCTCTGCAGAAAGGTTGTGCCATTTTATAGTCCGATTGGCAGTGTACGAGAGAGAGTACTATTTCCCAATATCACCTTTGAATAAAGGGGCATGCTTTAGGGGAGGGACCTGTCCCTGCTCTATGCCTCATTCAAGGTACTAACTTTAAATCTTGCCAAACGTGCTGTGTCCTAGTATCTTCCTCCTAAATCATTATTTTATTTATTTTTTATTTTTATTTTTGAGACAGAGTCACAAATTGCTGCCCTGGGTATAGTGCCATGGCGTCGTCATAGCTCACAGCAATCTCCAACTCATGGGCTCAAGAGATCTTCTTGCCTCAGTTTTTTCTATTTTTTAGTAGAGATGGGGGGGGTCTCCTTCTGGCTCAGGCTGGCCTCGAACTCATGAGCTCAAGCAATCCACCCGCTTCAGCCTCTCAGAGTGCTAGAATTACAGGCATGAGCCACCACACCTGGTGCTAAATCATTATTTTAAAAACTTACTAATCATGGGCCAAGTTGATTAGAGTTTCCTGCTGCAGTGAACAGGAAGATAAGTGAATCACTTCAGGTTGATGGCATAGTTTTATCGTCTAGGGGAGAAGGTGCAGTCAAAGTCTTTTAATCTGCTAGGCTTGTCGTGAGAAGGAAGAGATTAGCATTACTTACGACAAAATGACAATTATTGTGTTTGTCTTTCATTGCCATTTAAACAATAAATCTTATGCCACTCCTATAGCAGATTGATTATTCAGCTATTTAGGGAAACAGTTTGCAGATAACTCTGGGTAGAGTGCTATGGTGTCACAGCACTCTCAAACTCTCGGGCTTAAGCTATTCTCTTCCTCAGCTTCCCAGGTAGCTGGGACTATAGGTACCTGCCACAACAACCAGCTGTTTTTTTGTTTTGGGGGGTTTTTTTGGTTGCAATTGCCATTGATGCTTTAGCTGGCCCTGACCGGGTTTGAACCCGCCAGCCTCAGTGTATGTGACTGGTGCCCCCCCCCCCCACTGAGCCACGGGCACCACCATCTGTGACCTCATCTTAATAAAGAGAAAGAAAGAAATGCTGGTAAGGGGAGAAGACCATAGAGAAGTCCTTTGGAAAGAAAGTGGTTCTTTAATGATAGGGTGCCTCAGATTCCCTGGATGAGCTCATAAAAGTGTATTCTTGAGCCACAGCCAAAAGGTCTGATTCTCTATGCATGGGGGGAGGTCTATATGCCCAGGGTGACTCTGATACAGGTGGTCTGTGGACCACCTCTTAGGAAACACTGCCCTTAAAATGATAGTATTTGTTCTTTAAACAGTTTATAAGCTAAAGCCATTTTACTGAAGTTATAAGACATAGAAATTGGGGTCTTCATCAAGCTTTGTTCTAAAAAATCCTCCCAGGCTTGTTCTTATTGCTCAAGCATTTGCTGGAATGAACTAACCTTGACTTTTACCAGAATTAACGCAAGTCAGGCTCTTCAGGTTCCATCAGATTGTTAGACAACTGAAGCTTGTCTTTCTCACTTTGGCCAAATACACAAGTTTGCAGAGCAGAGAGCTGAGAGATTTGTCTACAAAGAGCTGATATTTGAGAGAAACAGGTTTCTCCTCTCCTCTCTCTTCCCATCTTCTACTTCCCTGAAAAGACCAAAGCTGTCTGACTTGATCTCCTTCATGGTCCCAGAACCTACCCCCCCAGGAAGTATCTCTGTCTTCCCAGACCCCTATCTAACCTAAGAAGACAGGATAAACCTCCACTGAAGGGCTGTAGCCCTCCCAGCGTCTGGTCTGCTCCCCTTAGATGGCTCAACCCGTCACCTCTCTCTGCCCAAGTCTCCTTCCGAATTGCTTCTTCTCCACCAACATAACATGTAGTATCTCTTGATCTAAAATAAAGGACTCATGGGCCAGGTGTGGTGGCTCACATCTGTAATCTCAAACATGAGGGAGGCTGAGGTGGAAGGATTGCTTGAGGCCAAGAGTTCAAGACCAGTTTGAGCAACATAGCAAGGTACCATCTCTTAAAAAAAAAAAAGAAAAGAAAAAGAAAAATCAGCTGAGCCGGGTGGCATGCACTTGTAGTCCCAGCTACTCAGGAAGCTAAGGTGGGAGGATCACTTGAGCCCAGGAGTTTGAGGTCACAGTAAGCTAGGTTGATGCCCCTGCATTCTAGCCCAGGAGACAGAGTGAGACCCTGTCTCTAAACAAACAAAAGCCTTGCATCTGTCCTGTGTCCTCCTTGTCCCTACTTTTTGTTTTTCCCTCAAGCATCTTGCAAGAGGGACTTGCTTACACCACCTCAACCACCTCACTGAAACCACTTTCCTCAGAAGTTACTAAAATCTCCTTCCTAATTACCAAAACCAATTCTTTCTTACATCCTCATTGGCCTCTGTGAAGTTTGGCCCCATCCATGCATTGATCCGTTCATTTATATAACAAGTATTTTTTGAGTACCTACCAATATACTCTCTGTGGTCAGTGTGCCTTTGACATTCACCTAGTACTGCCCTCTCAGGAGCCAAGTGGCTCTTCTCGGCCCCACCTTTCCCTGTCCTTGTCCCTCATTGCCTCACTTCTCCCCTCCACCTCCAGATGAAGTCCTTCCTCTGGGTGTCCTCTCCAGCCCTTTCCCTCTCCTGCTTCCCGCCCTCTCCCTCTCTGGTGAAATCGCATCTACTCTTATGCCTTACAAATCTGTAGTTCTACCCTGACTTCTCACCCCAGTTCCAGACTCACCTTCCCAGTGACCTCCTGCCTCACTTGTGCAGTGCAGTGTGTCAAACTTTACCTCTATCTGTTTCTCCATCTTCCCGCCTTCTGCTAATTGTAGCAATAGTTCCCAGATATCTAGGCCAGAAATCTCTGGTCATCTTCAACTCCTTCCTCTTCCTTGTCCCTAACATCATTGATAAGAGTTTGGCACCAGCTATTATTCCTCCAAATTGTTTAAACCATCGTTCCCTCTTGTCTCCTTTACCACATTACCCCTATTGTTCTGACCCTCAGCTGCTCCCCTTGACCCCAGTTCTGCCAGCTCCACTGAGGTTCCCTCACACCACTGCCAGATTGATTGTCAACTATGGGGACCAGGAAAGAGAGTTTCTCAGTAAGAATTGCTTTGGAGGGAGGCCTATATTGCCTGCCCTGGAAGGCAGAGGGTAGAGTTCTCACTGATCTTAGATCTCACTGATCAGAGCCATGGAGGTTGACTGAAATTGCTTCTGTCACCCCCTTGCAACTGAAGTAAGGCTGGCAGAAATCAGAATCCTGAAGCATTTCTCCTCAGAGGGAGGCCATTTGGTGTGACTAGGATTCCTCAGGATGTGGCTGAAAAGAGTCCTCCCTCTGGCTCTGTCTGTGCTGCAGGCTTCTGCGGTAGGTAGGAAGGAATGACTGTTACCAAAGCAATGCCACTCTACAGGCAGTCTCTGTGGTGACATTGTTTTCACTTTGCATTCTAGAGCATGTCAACTGAACTTGATTAATTGACCCATACATCTCATATATCCAGGATTTCTTTTTAGAGACAGGGTCTTACTCCATTGCTCAGGCTGGAATGCAGTGGCATGACCACAGCTCACTGCAGCCTTGAACTCCTGGATGCATGAGATCTTCCCATGTCAACCTCCCAACTAGCTGGGACCAAGGTGTATGCTAATTTTTTTTTTTTTTTTTTTAGAGATAGGGGTCTAGCTATGTTGTTCAGGCTGATCTCAAACTCCTGGCCTCAAGCCAACCTTCTGCCTCAGGCTCCCAAAGTGCTGAGGTTACAGGCATGAGCCACCATATCTGGCCAGGGATTTCCTTTGAACTTTTCTCAGTACGCACTTTTTGACCTTATGACTAATACAAATGTTAACACTTCATGTTGCTATGTTGCTTTATAGTTTATCTTGTTAATAGTGGCCCCATTTCACAGGTGAGAAAACAGACCTTGCAAGTAGTAGGGCACTGGGCTTAAAGGTAAGCACCAAAGCTCTGAAGATGTGACTTTTTGCTCAGCTCTGGGATTGTCACGGAAGGGATGGAGAACTGGAATAAGGATAACAGGGATGGAGAAATGGTGACTGATCTGCCCCAAGTCCTTTCCTGCCACATGCAAAGGAGTCTGAGCCTGAGGACAAGTCAGGGATATTTTCAGGGGCAGATGATGTGACACTGGGATATTTCTGCCAATTTTCCAGGTGTCTCCTTTCTTTCATGATGTCAGAGTGACCTGTCATAGCTGTCGATCCCCTTATCGTGACAAGATCATTGCCAAAAGACATATGTGATATTGCATCAAATGGATAGTCTTTCAGAAGCTCTTACAGAGGGAGAGGCCTTACCCAGGAACGATGAGGGTACTAGAGTCAGAACTGAGGTGGGGATACTCCCTGTACCTCAGTCTCTGAAACCTCCATGGACTAAGTCACCATTTCAATCAGAGAGCTCCTGACGAGGTAGTTATTTTTCTTTCCTTGAACTGTGTTGGGGGAGATGTCCACTAGTTGTCTTATGCCTTTTGGGGCACTAGGGATCGTGAGGTTGATGGTGATAACAGGCCTGGTTTCCCTGGGTGACCCTCTGGTGACTCTGCAGGTATGAGAAGGTGGTGGGTGTGGTGTTGACTCTAGCGAAGGTGTGGTGGTAGCCCGAATGATGCTGGTAGAAGATATCATTTCAAAGGAGGGCTGAAGGCACGCCCTGAAGAAACAGCAAAGCCTGTGCCTTGTGTGTGTTGTGGTTGAAGCTTATTTTTACCATCTGGTTTGTTTGTCTTGCGTTTTTCCTGGAATTGGAGGTGAGGAGCCCATACACCACATCACCCACAGTGTTTCACTTTTCTCCTATTATTTCCTGATTGGTGAGGCTCTTTGCCAGGCTGCCTGGGGCCCAAGGAGAGCACTCAGCTATAAGAATAGCCTCGAGGAGAAAATCCACTTACCCATGGGCAGCAGGTGCTTTGAAAGTTGTGAAAAAGTTGGGGGAGGGAGGTTGCCTTGCATGGGAGCCAGCGGCTCAGAATCAGATGCTACCCAGTGTTTGTGTCCACTGGGCAATTTTTTTCCTGTTGTTCTAGAATTCAGGATGAGGAAAAACACTTTCTCGAAATGCCCTCAGAATAATTGATCTCATGATATCTCCAGCACCTGAAATGGTGCCTGGCATATAGTAATTTCTTTACCAACATCTGTTGAATGAATGAACTTGTATGCCCCCCCCCCACCTTGTTGTCTCTGGTCCCTTCAGCTAAATTTGGAGGAGTGATGAGGTTACACCTGTTTTTCCTGTGACTGTCACAGTGGGAAGGAGGCTGACCGGACAGTTGGCCTGAGAGGTGTGACCACCTCTGTGGTAGGTAGCCAAGCTCCTGAGGACAACCCCAGGCCAAGAGGGTATGCCTGTGTCAGATTTGGGAGCTGGGAGGGATGGGCTCCAGCACCAAGATGGTGGAGGCTGGAGATCAGGCTTCACTGAGGTAATGAGGGCATGAGGAAAAAGATAGCAGGAGCTGGCCTGGTGTGCTGTGGTCAGATAGCTGTTGACCCCTTATTGTGACAAGATCACTGTGGGAAGACATATATGGTATTGCATCAAATGGATAGTCTTTCAGAAGCTCGTTCAGAGGGGGAGGGTTCTTGGCTTGGTCCTGGAGCCGAGGTGCTGCTACACCAGGTGCTGGGAGGAATGAGGTCAAATGACCTGAGGTGATATCCAAGGTGAAGAAACGCCCGGTGACAGGCACTGGTTAGGGTGTGACTTTAGCAAGCATAGTTGGAAAGAAGGGAATCAGCTATGAAGGGGGGATTCTAAATTATTTCCCGTGGTGTTAGTAAGCTAAATGTTTGAGGACAACCTAGAGGAAGTGTCTCCATCTACTGAGGAGATCAAAGAAAGGGGCTTGAGAAAGCTGGCATCATGCCAGTGGAATTGCCTTCAGAACGCAGTTCAGGCTGGGTATGCTGGCTCACACCTGTAATCCTAACCCTCTGAGAGGCTGAGGGGGAGTGAATTGCTATAGCTCAAGAATTTGAAACCAGCTTGAGCAAGAGTGAGACCCCTGTTTCTACTAAAAATAGAAAAAACTAGGCAGGCATTGTGATGGACACCTGTAGCCCCAGCTACTTGGGAGGCTGAGGTAAGAGAATTGCTTGAGCCCAAGAGTTTGAGGTTGCTGTGAGCTATGATGCCACATTATTTTACAGAGGGTGACAAAGTGAGACTGTCTCAAAAAAAAAAAAAGAACACAAGTCACACAGGTCAGCCAGTCCTTGACATGTCAGAGAAGGTAATGGAACAGGAAAGCAGTACTGTAGTGACTATTGTGACTTGGGGTTTATTTATTTCTGGGGCAACCAGTGGCAGAATCTGATGAGGCCACAGAGGAGTTAGGATCCTGGGTTTTAGCCAGGATTTGTTGTGTGACTTGGGAAAATTACTTGACCTCTCTGAAGTTTGGGGTCCCTACCTATAAAACTGGGATGACAAGGGCTAGTAATAATAATGATAGCAATGAGCTAATGTCTGTGAAATACTTAACTCAGTAGCTCAGCTCAATAAATATAATTCTGCATTGCTAGTTTTGTTTCCACAAAGTTCTGAGATCCTGGCAAAGGCAGCAATCCTTGTGACTTATTAGGACAAAAGCCCTGCTTTCTACTCCGCTGCTGCCTCCAGGCCAAGCCCCAGCACGTTCTGCCTGGATGCCTGCAGTGGTCTTCTAACTGGTCTCCCATCACCCTTGTCCCCTTCCAATCCATGCTCCTCATGATATCCAGGGCAGTCATTACAAAGTTCAAACCTGATCCCAGCACTACTTCACTGCCCTCACTGCCTGCCCGTGTTACTTATTTAGATTCCGTAATCCATTCCACAGTATACGAGGCCAGGTGTAATCTGGCACTTGCCTACCTCCGTCAGGTCTTCCAAAAGGCCAAGTCCCATCCTGTCTCTCCACAGGCTCTAGCCCTGCCTACTCACATTCAGCACCTTCTCTACCTGGCTTCCTCCCCAGGCTTCAGGTCTCAGCTCAAATGTACCACACTTCCTCTGAGAGGCCTTCCTGACTTGCTAATACAAATGAAGCTCCCCTATTACACTCTCATCGTGTCCTAAACCTAGTCTACCTTGCATTTACCACATCTGTGGATGGGAACTTTTCTGTGATTATTTACTGTCTGTCTGCATAGAAGATCTTAGCTCCAGGAGGCCAGGCCATGTCTGTTTCATTTTCCGCTGTGCACATCCAGTATTGCTCTAATGTCAGGTACATGGGAGGCAGTCCTTATGTACTTGTTTAATAAACATGTGAATAGACGAATGATTGAATGACTATCTCAGCAGGGTTTGTGGGGCTCCTTTTCCACTATTGATGGGCTGGGCTGGTATGGAAGTTTGTGAAAGGTTGTGTCTGGCCATGGGAACTCAGCAAATGCAAAGTCAGGAGACATAGCTTCCAGACCTAGCTGCTCCACTTATGGGTTATGTGACCTTAAACAAATCATTTAGACAGAGAGCTTTGGAAGGCAGGAAGTGTGACTCCATCATCTTAGCATCCAGAGCACCTGGCATGGGCAGAAGTTCTGCAAGGGAATGAATAACTCTAAAGCCTGAGACCTTTCTTATTCTGAATTTCTATAAACCTGGCATCAACTGGACTTCAGGAATGCAAATCATAATGGCAGTTGGAGGCTGTCTATTCCAAGAGTAGATGTCTGTGCAGTCCTTAAAAATGCATACGTGGAGAACAAAGCTTCCTGTAACATAGGCCAGCCAGTACCCTCCAGATGAGCAGGGCCACCACAGTGGAGCCTCAAGCACAAGCTCAGAGGCCCAGCTCCTGGGGCCTCCTCAGTCTTAGGGGAAATGTTGAGTATTTAAACCTCTATAAGGTGCCAACAAATTGAGTTCATTTCTACTCAGCTCCTCAGCATGTGCCAGGGAATGAACTCAGCTCAGCAGAAAGGTAAAAGGGTGAAACTAGGAGGACAGATGGCCCATAGAGTCCATATGGGAGGTTGCTCTGGGAATTATGTTCAGTGCCTATTTGAAGCATTTAACAGCCCTGAGAACCCAGAGAACACACACTGTAGCAAAACTACTTGTTTGAGCTCATAAAAGGCCAACTGCCACTGGCTCTTCCATGGCAATGAAAATACAGGTCACTTGCAGATCAAACACTGGCAGGCCAGTCTCAGCTTCTGGAGCTGAGCTCAGAATCTAAGGGTGTGGAGTGACTGCCAGGCCAGGAACTGTAGTGCTGCACTGTTTGGCTCAATCATTTGTCTGCTTGATGGCAGAGGTTGGCATTCAAGGTCAGTTTATGCAATAGCCACATTCTGAATAAACCAAGCCAGAACTTACAAACCAAAAGGAAGGAAGGATGGCTCTTTAGAGGCCTGAAGATCCCTGGATGAATGGATATAGCCCTGAGCCAATAGAGGTGCCCACTCCGTTCCTGGATCCATGGACCTCCTCGTCCTGCCTCCCAGCTTTGGAACGGAGTGGGCCCTCTCTCCAATGTGTTTTTATGGCTCTACTGCTTCATGGAAGGTGCCATCTTGTTTCATCCTCATGACAGCCCTTCTCATTTAACTCAATGTGCCAATGAGAACTTCAAGACTCTGGAGGTAAGAGGATCTTGCCTGTACTCCCTGGGCTGGTAAGGGCAACATGACAATGGGTCTTCTGATTTAAGTTCTTGCTCAGTCATTGTACATCTGGCTAGCCACTGAACTAAATTTGATTGATTTTCTTGGCAGGACCTCTTGTCCAGGGATCCTTTACTTGTGGGCATCCCCAAGCACATTGAGGGTTTCCAGGGGGACAGGTAGGTCTGTGAGGGGGGGGAGTTGGTATCCTCAGGAGCAGGTATGGGTGGCCTTCCCCAGACCGACAGATGGGTTGGAGGTTCTCTGAGCGGAAGCACACAGGAGACCTTCCCCTCTGGGTAAGCTGAGGTTGTCCACCTTCTCCCCTGCCCTGCCCTCACTCTAGCCCGTCACCTCCCAGTGGCTGCTCAGGGTGGTGCCCCTCGGTCACTGGGTCACTGATAGCATTGAAGATTTATTCTAACCCAGTTTCCTTACTGTGGGGCACGGAATCAGGGCTACCAGGCTTCCTTCTGAGTCATTCCGGCTGGGAGCCACCAGTAGCGTCCAGCCCACCTCGTCTGCCCTGCTTTTTCTTTCCACCCCTGAGCGCCAGGGCTTTTCCTTAAGCAAGCCCTCTTCATGGCATTCCTTTGTGGAAATGCTTGGCCAGAGGAGGCTTTGCTACCTGCTTAGTGTGATCCAGGCCTGGGTGAGGGTCCTGCCAGCAAGTGTGGAAACAGACTCTAGATTCAAACATAGGCAGGTTATCTCTAGCCCCTCAGGGAGCCAAAAGGAACAGGACTGACCTGCTTCTAGTCCCCTAGAAGTTGCCCTGGACTTGTCCCCACCAGCTCTTCCTCATAACAGCTGTTCCCACCTCCCTTCCTCAATAATGCACAGGATCCTGTGCTCTGGAGTGTGCCTACAACTCTTAGGGCATCGTGGGGATGCCCTTGCTTATTGTCCTTTACTGTTTCACTAAACCACACCCCCCATGCCCACCTACTGGTGCCCCCCAGTTCTTGCCCCTTTGGGCTGTTCTTTACAGACCCTGTGTCTTGGTCCTCCAAGTTGGGTGACCCAAACATGGGGCTAATGGTCGAACTGATCCCTGGCACTTTTTAAGCTCACTCTAAATCACAGGTTTTGAAACTTAAAAGCTTCAGAGTCAGGAGGTCATGCCATTCATCGCCCCACTTTTTACTTGGGGGAACTGGGACCTAGAGAGACTGATGAGGATGTGGTCACAGGCATCAGGACAGTTAGCAGCAAGGACTTGGCCCCAGGGCTGCTGAAGCCAACCTACCTCTGGCAGGGTCGATTCCCATGGAAAGGCCTCTTCCACACCCTGAGGATAAGCCCCTGGGTAGCGGGCCCCTTCCAGCCTCCTTCACTCACTGAGTGCTAAGTGGGTGTGGGGAGTGCGGGGTGCAAGGGTGGGGAGGCTGTGGTTGATTCCTTTGCTGTTAGCCAAGTCTTTAAAACATTTCAAGGAGGCAGAACAGTCCCTTTCACTGTGTGAGAAGTGTGCTCCTCCCCACCCTTGGGTGAGCACTTTCCCAGGCCAGCTGAGGGGGAGAAGGAGCTGTGCTTCTCACTTGCCTTGCACTCCTGACCTCTCAGTGTCTCCTGGACCCAAGACCCTTCCAGAAATCCAGTCCCAAACCCAGCCCTGGACAGGAAAAGGACCAGGGAACTCCAGATGGGACGTCTCCAATTGGCTTTACGTCCCCTTCACACCAGCTCTGCATGGAGCAGGGTGGCGCAGAGGAGGTTAAGGCCAACATCAGGACCACCAGCCCTGCCTGCAGGCCTTGGCCTGGGAGGAGGCTTCCAGGGGTGCTACCTTTTTTTCTTTTCTGCTGCACATTAGAAGAATGAGAGTTTTCTTAGGCAATGGAGTAAATATACAAATAGCGACAACAGCTGATCAGCAATAGAAAGGTCCGTGTATACTTCTGGTCATATCTGACACCATAGATAAGCAAAAAAGTCCTCACAAAATCAGCCTTAGGCCCACAGGGCCACAGGTTGGACACCCCTGTATCAGGGCCAGCAGCCCCGTGAGCATTTCACAGCCACCTGTTTTCGCTGGGCCGCTGCCTCTTCCCTCCTTTCAGAGCTGCTATCTCCTGAAGTCGCCCTCTCTCTGCATTTGCTTTGATTCGTCGGCTTCTCCCGTCTTGTCCCCTGACTCCACATCTTTAGAGGAGTTTTCCTTCCATGCCATCACCCAGCTTGCCTGTTTTTCTCTGTCATAGTCTCTTTCCTCAACTTTCCCTCTCTCCCTCATGCTTCAATCCTGCTTGCCTCTCTCTCTTTACAAAATAAGCTCTGGTTGCCCCCGCGGGGTCCCCCAGACCAGGCCACCCATTTACCCATTTCCCCCTGGACATCTCTGTGTCTTCTTTTCTGTCTTCCTAGTGTCCCCCTTCTCCCTCTCCCCGATCTTTCCCATCTCTACCCATTCACACCTCTCTCTCTCTCTGACAGGCTCCCTGAAGCCAGCCTCCCCTACCCCAGAACGCTGCCCAGCAACATCACTTACCTAGGAGCACTGGCCGAAGGAGGCAGGACCATAAGCAGCTCAAGAGCAGCCAGGGGACCCCCCTCATGGCTCTAGCGAGAGTCCCTCCAGCTCCCCTGGGGAAGCTCTGTGGCACAGAAGTGGTGGTGTGAGGAGCAGAGGTGAGCGAGAGACTGTCCCCACCGGTTGCTGGCTGCTGGCGTGAAGCAGGTATATTTCCCTGAAGGGGCTGGAGGACCAAGGGAGGAGGACAAAAGAAGGCGGGGCCCCATGCCAATCATCCTTGCCCTGGCTTTTCTTTCCTCAATCTCCACCCCTCTTCCCCCACCAGGAAAGAAAATACTGATACACCCATTGCTCTGCCAAGGGTGAAGGGGAGGGTGTAGGGGGAACGGAAGTGGAATAGATGGGGAATGTGCAGGCCACCCCCTCCCTCTGCCTGGGCATCTAGGCCTTGTCCCTCCCAGGAGCTGCCCTTGTCTTGTCCCAGCTTTGGGCTGCTGGAAAGAATGGGGAAGAAAGGGTCCCAGAGGGAATGACTTTGGGTCTGTATGAATAGGGGAGAGGGAGTAAAGAGACCCTAAGAAACACAGGGAGTGGGGAACAAGGTGGGGTGAGAGGTAGCAATAGAAATACACTGTATGTCATCTTTTGGAAAAGGGTGGTGGGCTTAGGATATCTGCCCAGTGCCAGCACATGGTGGATCCTCCATGTGGAGGGGGTGGATCCACCCCCAGATGGTGGATTTCTTCTTTCGAGGACAGAGAGTCTGGGCAAGCAGCTTGAGGGATCTGGCCTGGGTAGCAGTGACCTCAGGGCTCAGATCACCCTATTTTGACCTCTTGGGACTCATAGGCACAAGCAAGAAGGGAAATGGACCCCACATAGGGTGTGCCAAACTGGGTCCTAAAAGTGAGGGAGGGTAGGTGGTGTCACTCTACAAAGGACAATAACAGAGACCCCCACACCTGCCACATGAACCCCTGCTCCTGCTTCCTCAAGACTTGGTTCCAGAGTGTGGGTGTCTGCAGAGTGACAGGTCCCAGGGCAGGGGCCTTGGGCTCTCAGACTCTGTGGGGTCCAGGATGAAGATTTGGCATTTCCGAATACACAGGCAGAGCCCTCCTTTGCCAACAAGCAGATAGCTGCACTGTGGTGCCATCACAGAGTGCCATTGAAGCCCTGTTGACCACTGGCTTTCTGAAGCTACAAGTCCAGTTATAGCCCAAGCACTAAAGCTGGACCCTGCTGAGATGAGGCAAACACTATAGCGAAGCAGCATGGTGCCCCATCAGTCCCCTCCATCTTGGTGTGGACAAGTAAGAAACGCATAAGGAGGGATTTGGGGAACCAGTGCAGCGGCTCACACCTGTAATCCCAGCACTCTGGGAGTTGAGGCAGGAGGATTGCCTGAGTTCACAGGTTCGAGAACAGCCTGAGCTAGAGCAAGACCCCATCTCTTAAAAAAAATAGCCTGGCGTTACGGTGGGCACCTGTCCTCCCAGCTACTTGGGAGGCTGAGGCAAGAGGATTGCTGAGCCCAAGAGTCTGAGGTTGCTGTGAGCTATGATGCCACAGCTCTCTATGGAGGATGACAAAGTGAGACTCTGTTTCAAAAAAAATTGGGGTGGTGGGCGGTGCCTGTGGCTCAAAGGAGTAGGGCGCCGACCCCATATGCCAGAGGTGGTGGATTCAAACCCAGCCCTGGCCAAAAACTGCAAAAAGAACCCCCAAAAAACAAAAAACAGGGGTGGTTTGGGCACATGTGGACAGGGCAGCAGGGCGTACTGCTGAAGAGATTCTGCATAGCCACCAGGGCCCAGCTTGGCCTTCTTCATTGTTCTTCTCTGCCCTCTCTTGTTCCCAAGTTCTTCCTATTCCCTTTCTGGATGTTCTGTTCAGTGATGATCTTGGGACTACAGCTTCCCGGCTGTGAGTGGTTCAGGTTAAACTAAAGCAAGACTTAGCCATCTTGTTGCCCTAACGCAGATAACTTCCCACTTTCCCATGCAAGCAAGGCCAGAGTGCAGAGTATTCTTGGGAGGCTCTAATCGTGCATTAGGACACTTGGGCTTGATCTCAGCTCTTTCCTTGAGGTTAGACATGATCTATTTGAGCCTTGTTTTCCTTGTCCATCTGTGAAATGGGGATAATATGCCTACCCAAAAGGCCATGAGGCTGACTGAGCAACGAGATGTTTTCTAGACATGCAGATGAGGCAGAGGGTGTCGGGCTCCCCATTTGACCCAGACATCATCCCCCACATAGAAGCATGTGAGGCAAGCCAGGGGGAGAGGATGGATGTGAATTTCCAGGTCTATCTACCTACAGTGGTTTTTCCTATGTCCCATTTGAGTTCTGCAACATTTCAACTAGGAAGCTAAGACCTGGGGTAACAAGACTTGTGCAATTTTATTCATCTTCTCCCTGCCTACCCATGGCTCTCTTCTGTTTTCCTTTTGAGCCCAGCTCCTCTCAGCTTGCCAATTTTCCAGAGTTAGAATGTTTCTAGGTTTCTGAGATTAAAGGCCTCTCCCTTTATCTGGGGTGGGGGAGGAATTGTGAGATACCCATTTCTCCCTTCTCCCCTCCCAAGGCATCTGGTGGGGACAGAGGAGTGCGTAAGAGGGGAGGAAATGAGTAGGTCCACTGAGTTCTGCCTGGTGGAGACCTCCTAGGCCTGCAAACCACTAAGCTTGCCCAGTACTCACATAAGAAATGTAGCAGCTGGTTTAAAGGTAAACCAGCTGACTTTTCTTTATTCTGCTTTGCTCAGCTTATTGCTTTATTTTTCCCTTTATCTGGGGGTGTTTTCCTTTGCTAAGAATGGGGTCTTTGTCCCCTATCTGCTTGCACAGGGGCAAGAATCTGAAGTCAGGTGTTTTTGTTTTGTTTCTGTTCTTTCCTGAGACAGGACCTTGTTCTGTCACCTGGGGGGTGCAGTGGCATCATCATGGCTCACTGCAACCTCAAACTCCTAGGCTCAAGTGATTCTCCTGCCTCAGCCTCCTGAACAGCTGGGACTACAAGCATGAGCCACCACACCTAGCCTTGAAATCAGGTTTAAATTGATATTCTGTGGGGGCAACAAGAATTCAATCTGGGCTTGAGGTATAAGTAAATTAGAGCAAGGATAAGATTCTGAGCTTTTCTCATGGGAGCAAGACAGACTTGCCTTGAGCAGACAGCTGGGTTCAGGTGTGCAGTCAAGATCATCAAGGGCAATTTCTCTTCTAAGCTACCCAAAACAGGAGTCCTAGTTTTGGGGGGGTTCCCTAAAATTGCTTACCTCCTTTTCATTTATGCCTTCATAGAACCTCATTCTGCTAATAAAGTTAATTCTGGTCAGAATTAAAACATTCAGACTGAGATAGGGCAGGAAGTCAGAAGTTTATTTGGGCTATTTATTGAGTTTTGAATAAAAAAACTCACCACTAGGTGGCAGGCCTGTGCACATCCCCACAACCCTGTAAGGTGCATGTCACTATCTCCATCTCACTTGTGAGAACACTGAGGTTTCAGAAGATGGACAAGTATTGCCATCATCAATGAGTCACAAGCCTGGCTGAGTGATCAACTGAAACCAGAGACTGCTAATTCCCTGATCACATTTTTTCTGAGTCACATACTAAGTCACAAAACTGGAGTGTGAGCTCAGGTCTGCCGGGCTCTGAAGGAAAAAAAAAGAAATTAACCTGGACTAGTGCTTAGCTGTATGTGGCTTCCCCATGGCAGCGATGGAGATAGCCTTCAAGAGAGGACTTGCTGTCCAGCTGCAAAGACAGTGGTTAGTGGACAGCTTCCAGTGGTTGGCTTCTTGGGGGCAGGGCTCAGCTTTTAAACTGAGATCATGTTCTTCTCTGGAAGACCCCTTGGCCAAAGACTGAACAAGGAGGTAGCACAGGGCCTGGCCATGTTCACCCTGTGGGACTGTAGGCAATGTGCACCCCAGAGCACCCCACAGGGCAGGGACTTTGTGGCTTTGTGAGCTCTGCCATGTCCTCCTGCCTAATCCTGCCTCCTCCCTTTTTTTTTTTTTAATAGACAGAGTCTCACTCTATCACCCTCGGTAGAGTGCTGTGGCATCACAGCTCACAGCAACCTCCAACTCCTGGGCTAGGTGATTCTCTTGCCTCACCCTCCTGAGTAGCTAGGACTACAGGCATCCGCCACAATGCCCGGCTTTTTTTTTGGTTACAGTTTGGCCAGGGCCAGGTTCAAACCCTCTGTATATGGGGCCAGCGCCCTACCCACTGAGCCACAGGCGCCGCCCTCTCTTCCCTTTTCTTATATAGGTGTTACTTCCTAGTAAACTTGTTCATTCCTAACTCCATTTGTGCCCTCTCACAGCTCCATATATATGCCCTTGTTCCAGTTCAGCAAAGAGGCATGTGGGGCTGTGGGGCCTGGCACCTTGCTATATACAGCCCCTCCTTGAGGACCATGGGGTAGGGTCTACCTGTGAAGACAAGATGCTCACTCTGCAAAAGACAAAGACCAAGGGGTTTGACATGGGTGGCCCCATGGACAGACCCTTGGCAAAGTGTGTTGGGTGTTGGTGTCACTGCCAAGGAGAGAGCCGAGGTGACAAAGGGAAGCCCCATTCCTGAGGTGGTGGCCCCTAGGCCACAGTGAAGGCAGGGGCCCTGGTGTTTTTGGCCACACAAAGGCCACTGTCATTCTCCCAGGATTGGATTTCTCAGCCCCTTTCTCTAAAAGCCTTGAATATTTTCACGCCAATTAGCTCATTTCCCTTCTCATGTTACCTCACGCACGCAGAGGGGGCACGATGCCTGCTCTGCAGTGTCTTCTGGACATGGTGTCTCCATGGAGCAGGGGCCATCCTGGGTGCACAGGACAGCATGGATGGGAGGTTTTGGTTTGAGGACCAGGGATCTAAATTCATTTCATTTCCTCAGCCTGAAGGGGAAGAAAACCAAGGCCAGGAAGTCAGCAACAGCACAAAGTCAGAAACTCAGCATCCATGTCCCCAAATTTGGCTCCTTTGCCCTACCATTGAGCTTCCCTTTGTAAAACTTCAAAGAATAAAAGAATATCAACATAATTATAGAACTGGAAGAGACCTTGGCAGTCAGGAAGTCCAAAAGAGGGGCTGCAAGCCAATGGAGAAGTGGTGTCCCATTCACGCAGCTAAGTGGCAAATCCCATCCTTGAACCCAGGTTTCCGGGTTCTTTCTGCTTCACTGCCTGCCTCCCATGTTTAATTACGTGCACGCTGGGACTACAGGCGCCTGCCACAATGCCCGGCTATTTTTGTTGTATTGATGTTTAAGCTGGCCCAGAATGGGTTTGAATCCGCCAGCCTCAGTGTTTGTGGCTGGCGCCGTAACCACTATGCTACAAGTGTCGAGCCTTTTTTTTTTTTTTTTGAGACAGAGTCTCACTCTGTCACCCAGGCTAGAGTGCACTGGTGTCATCATTTCTCACAGCAATCTCAAATTCTTGGGCTCAAGGAATCCTCCTTCCTCAGCCTCCCAGAGTGCTGGGATGATAGCTGTGAACTACTTAACAGAGAGCCCATAGAACCACGAATCAAGGCCAAAATTTGCCTTTTGAAATAAAGTTCATGGAATTTTGGCCCCTTATAAAGGTAATATATGCTTTTATAAAGAAACGGAAACTACTTAAGAGCAGAGAAAGGAAAAAACGTCATCAAGATTTCACCCCCCTCCCCTCCAAGAACAAGCCTTGCAAATACTTTATATAGACTTGGACTTTTTCTCATTAATAGCTCATATTCATAGTTTTAATCTATTACATCATAGATACAATTTGTATTCCTACCTTACCACCTAATTTTAAACCTGAAATATTTCCTCTGTTACTATAAAACTTCATTCACATATTTTTAAAGAGTGCACAATATTCTATAAATTGACACCATTACTTACTTAACTAGGTTGGACACTTGGGTTGTTCACAGCTGTCTCTATTACAAGTAATACAGAGATGAGAGTTTTCGTACCCAAATCTCCTTCTGTATTCAAGCTCATCTGAGCTAGAGTCAAGTGTGGTGTGAGAAGGCAGCTCTGAATGTGAGCTAGCCAAGTCCAGGAAGTAGGGCTTATGCTTAGACAATCGGGGTCAATTAATTTTTTTTTCATGTTGACAGTTTAATGGTAGAGGCAAAACTCAGTAGAATGAGACAATAACTTAAAAGTGATGGGTGGATTAACTATGGATTCTACAGATGAGCTGGGAAACAGGTGGAGTCCCTACCTCTCTTCCCCTCGGAGTCTTTCCTGGGTGAGCTCCCAGCCATGATCCATGACTAACTGCCAGGTCTCTCATGTCAATACCTGAATATTCAATTTTTGATATTTATCCCAGGAGAATATTCTAGAGCAAATAATCTAGAAGGATCTTGAAAGAGAAAAGGAGGTAGGAGTGAGATTAGCCAATTTAGCTGGGGAGACTCATTCCTTCTTGCCCCTGCTCCCTGGGGAGAGGGATCAACTAAAGCTGGAGGAGAAGGCCTAAGGGATGGAAGGGAGAGCCCAGTGAGCCCTGCTTCCCTGGCACACAGTGGAGGCAGCAGAACTTAGACAGAGGGGCAGCCTGGCAATGCAACAACTAAATTACTACGCAAACCTGTGTGCCAGGATCTAGATATGGAGTAGGGAATATTTAATGACAGGCCCTGGGTGGCTCCTGTGGCTCAAAAGGGTAGAGCACCTGTCCCATATGTCAGAGGTGGTAGGTTCAAACCCAGCCCTGGCCAAAAACTGCAAATAATAATAATAATAATAATGACAGGCCCTCTGGGTCCATGGCCCTGAGCCATGGCTGTGTGCTGGACAATGGGGAAGACTTGATGAGAGCTCTAAGATGGTCTCTGTCTTAGTTTCCCAGAGCTGCTATGACACAGAACCACAAAGCTGGTGGCTTAAAACAATAGAAATGCGTTCTCTCACAGTTCTGGAGACCAGAAGTCTGAAATCAAGGTGTTAGCAGAACCATGCTTCTTCCAAAGTCTATAGAGGTGGACCCTTCCCTGCCTCCCTCCTAGCTTCTGGTGGTGGCAGACAATCCTTGGCATGCCTTGGCTTGCCGCTGCAGCACGCACATACCCATCTTCACATGCCCATCTTTTCCCTGTGCGTCTCTGTCTCCATTTTCTTTGTTATAAGGACACCAATCATTGAATCCAGTATAATCAAGTTTAACTTGATTAATAACAACTGTGAAGACCTTATTTCCAAATGAGAAATAAAACTAAAATTCTAAGCCCCTCCAGCCAGCCAAATAGATCCTCTTTTGGCCAAGGGGACCCCAGAGAAATCTTAAAACTGGGTTCCCAGCCATGTTGGGATGGGTGGTCAGACACGCTTCATTATACCCCCTCCCTCATCAGGTTTTCTTCCCTCAGGGGTAAGCAGAGCCAGCCCTTTGGAAAGACTTGTTCTGCAGCTGGTTTCAACCAGCCTCCCAGTATTGTTCTTTCCTTTTGCAGTTTCAGCACCGTTGACCTGTGTTCTTTCCTCATAAGGGGCCACCAACCATGGAATGGTTCTCTCCAGCCTAAGCAGAATGCTTAGTAAAAATTTTTGTGTCCTATGCTTCACTTTTTGATGTTAGATGTCCGAAGATTCCACCTTTGGATCATGCTAATGCCACCTTTTTTAGTACATTTGACCTGTGAAGGGGCATGAAGCTCAGTTGTACGTGTGCACGTTTCTCCTCTTATAAACATTCAGGACTCCTCCCAAAGCTTATTGAATAGGTACATTCATCCACCCCATTCAGCATAAATTTCTGTTCCTTGTGCCATTCCCTTGGAGTACATGCTCTCATGCTGTGCTCCCCAGCCTCTCAGAATAGTCACCCTCCAGGCCATAACATTTTTTTAGTCGACATAAATATGGTCATATTCTGAAGTTCCTGGTGGCATGAATTTTGGAGGACACTTATGCAACCCCCTTAAAAAAAGTTTGGAAGGCTGAGGTGGGAGGTCGGTGGATTGCCTGAGCTCACGAGTTCCAGCCTGAGCCAGATCAAAACCTCATCTTTAAAAATAGCTGGGTGTTGTGATGGGCTCCTATTGTCCCTGCTACTTGGGAGTCTAAGTCAAGAGGATCACTTGAGCCCAAGAGTTTGAGGTTGCTGTAAGCTGTGATGGAACAGCACTCTACCAAGGGCTACGAAGTGAGACTCTGTCTCAAAAAAAAAAAGTTTGGAGACTCCCCGCTAGGCCAGTGGGCTGCAGCAGGGAGTAAGGAGACTCAGGCAAGCCCCAGCCCCACCGCACAGCAGAGCACTGGGCTTTTAGGTGAGGGAGTGTGAACATGGATGCTGTTGCCAGAGCCTTTCTCAGGGTGATCCTGCTGTCTGCTTAGACTTGGAGTGCAGCAGTAGCCAGAAATGCTGGCTACACAATGTCATGAGAGGATTCATTATGAGAAAAACATCAATGACAGTCTTAATAATTTACTTTGGAAAAAACTAATGGGAAAGCAAATTGGAAGCTTTCAGGGAAAGTCCAGCACTTCATTTATACAAAGTCTATGGGGTGGCACCTGTGGCTCAGTGGGTAGAGTGCCGCCCCATATACCGAGGATGGTGGGTTTGAACCTGGCCCCGGCCAAACTGCAACAAAAAATAGCTGGGCGTTGTGGCAGGCGCCTGTAGTCCCAGCCTGGGAGGCTGAGGCAAGAGAATTGATTAAGCCCAGGAGTTGGAGGTTGCTGTGAGCTGTGACACAATAGCACTCTACTGAGGGTGATAAAGAGAGACTCTGAAAAAACTTTAAAAGAAAAGAAAAAAACAAAGATTAAATATACAAAGTCTATGAGCAGAGGCCAGTGGAAATTATCTAATCTTAAACCATGACATCACTCAAGTCCTTATCACAGTCCCTCCCAGTAAGAGCACAGTTGGCCTGGATATGCCACTGGTGATCTTTGATAAAAGTTAGCTTCAGAACCTGGGATATTTCTGCTACAGTCATACATTCTTTAACATCTTGTTTATTAGCAAAACTCAGCAATCCAGCTTTCCTGAGGCCTTCATGTGCTAACATTTTGTAGAGTTTTTCTTTCTCTGGTTATAGAGATGCCGTCCCTGTCTGTATTATCCACAACAACTATACAACTCCAGGAGATGTATGTTCAACTTCATCCATCAAAACTTGGTGAAGTATAGTAGTTTCCTCTGCATTATCTAGCCCAACAATAACTTTGTATCTGGTGACAGGACAGTCTGCAGATCCTAGTGAAGAGTCCCCCCACATTTGGGCAGCAGACTCCCCTCCAGCCACTCAGATTAATTGGCTATGGGAGAGGAGAGAGACATGGGGGAGTCTCCCCTCTGCTTCCAGGGAACCAGAGAGAGGCCATGGCCCAGCCACTGCCACCACATTGTCTATGATGAGCCTTGCTGGACACTGACCTCCCTGGCTCCTCTCAAGCGATAGTCTTTAATAACTCTTTGACCATCTGACTTTTCTTGCTTCTGTCAAGCCCTCAGCCCTCTTTAATGAAAACAAAGAATGTTCAATGACAGCTGAAAGAATACCAATCAACAATGGAACCCAAATCACTAACTTATTAGAAAACTTACCATAGGCTCAGTGCCTGTGGCTCAAGTGGCTAAGGTGCCAGCCATATACACCTAAGGTGGTGGGTTTGAATCCAACACGGGGCCCGCCAAACAACAGTGATGGCTGTAACCAAAAAATAGCCAGGTGTTGTGGTGGGTGCCTGTGGGCCCAGCTACTTGGGAGGTGGAGGCAGGAGACTCGCTTGAGCCCAGGAATTGGAGGTTGCTGTGAGCTGTGATGCCTTGGCACTCTACCTAGGGGGACAGCTTGAGGCTCTGTCTCAAAAAAAAAAAAAAAAAAAAAGCCTCACCTCAAATATCAGCAAAGTAAGTGTGAGAGTGAGCTCTTTTATATGAACCAGTGAGTTTTATATTTCTGTGTATTTGTCTGCCTCATGATTAAAATTTTATAATTGAATCTCAGAAAAGAAAAAAAAGTTTGAGGAGGAGTGAGTGCATCGGTCATTACGATGGGTTATTCTCTCTGAATAATGAGGTATGCGGGAAGACCAGCAGTGAGCCCATATCACTCTGGACTGGTCTTGAAAATCTCCCAAATAGCCGCCATCATCAACCCTCCATCACCAGCCAGGCTGCCAGACTGGGTGTCAAAGGGAACCAGCTGGATTAATCCCTTGATCTAACTTCTGGGGCATGGAGCTGGGCGGATAGCAGCCCTAGGACCCTCTAGCAGTGTTCCGTCAGGTCTATGCTAAGACCCCCCGCCCCCCCTCCCCGCCAGAGCTGAGGACAAGGGATGAAAGTAGAAGAGCAGGGCCGCCCAGGTGAAGCTGCCACACCCACCCCTGGTGATTTCAGCGCTGCTCCCTCAACAGTGGACTTGCTACAGTTGAGTGAAGGTATCACATGTCCTAGTTTCCTCCTGAGCAGAGATGAGGGTACAGGTGGGAGAGGGAATTAAAAACAGAATGGTATATTTTAAAATAAATTTACCCCACCCAGTCCTTACGCATTCCACAGCCAGCCATGTCTGCCAACTCCCCTCCACACACACCCCAAACACACTGACCCCCTCCTGCTCTGCAGGTGGGGAGGAACTAGACCTAGACATTTTCTCTTTAGCTGCACAATGCCAGACTCACCCTTTATTGGAAAAAGTGACTCATCACGCCCTACCCCCTTGGTTTGCTTTCTCAGAGGCATGCAAAATGTTCTTTCTCAGCCCCCCCCCCCGTTCACCCTTCTACTCCTGGGAGCTGGAAGAAGGGACAAGAGGATTATGACGAACAAACCTGCCTCAAAGTTTTTACTGAAATGAGGGCTCAGCTTCCAAGGTCTAGAGATGGCTTTAGCTACTAGGTATCAGGTACTGAATAAGCTTCCCAGGATCTGGGGAGGCCCAGGAGGCAAGCCTGGTTCTCCTGATTTCCTTCTGGAACAGCAGGGTGTGAGAGGGGCTTTTGTGGAGCTCTAGACAGCAGAGTGGGTATCCAGGAAGGAGCAAGGGCCTTGGAGTCTCTGTGGGCAAGCTACCTCCTAGCCGAGTCCTCGCATCTGCACAGTTGGAATAGTAGTAGTAATTCCTATTTGCTTAGCACATAGTATGTTCTCAACAAATGCTAGTGGCCTCCTCCCCCTCAGAGAAGGTGAGCATGGAAAGAGAGAGAAAAAATTATTTGGAAGGAGAATTTGGGATTGTTCTGGGTGAAGCAGAACAAATTACAATTATAAATCAAAGAATCTTTAAAGCCACCAATAACCTGTCACCCCTGCTTCCAGATGTTTCTGTTGAGATCAATAGAAAAGAACCTAAACTCTAAAGTAAATTAAAGAAGCTTACTGTGGGCTTGGTGCCTGTGGCTCAAGTGACAAAGGCGCCAGCCACATACATCTAAGGTGGCAGGTTCAAATTCAGCCCGGGCCCGCCAAACAACAATGATGGATGCAACCAAAAAATAGCCGGGTGTTGTGGTGGGTGCCTGTGGTCCCAACTACTTGGGAGGCTGAGGCAGGAGACTCATTTGAGCCCAGGAGTTGGAGGTTGCTGTGAGCTGTGATGCCATGGCACTCTACCCAGTGTGACAGCTTAAGGCTGTGTCTCCAAAAACAAACAAAAATAATAATAAATAAATAATAAATAAAATTTAAAAAATAAAAATAAATAAATAAAAAACTAGCCAGGGCATTGTGGCAGGCATCTGTAGTCCCAGTTACTCTACCCAGGGGGACAGCTTGAGGCTCTGTCTCAAAAAAAAAAAAAAAAGAAGAAGCTTACTGTGAACCAAATGTATGCGACCTGTGGCCCAGAGAGCTACACCCAAGAAGCCTTGAGCAAGCGGTCTTGCCATCTTGCCGTCGGTGGACTACAGTTTATTTTTACACATTTCAGGGGAACAGGAATTATACATAAAGTTGCAAATCAATACAATATATCAATATATATTAGGTTTGGCCAGAAAAAGCGAGACATCTGGCAGCAGGGGTTGACAGGTTAGTTGTGGGTTTAAAGATTCTTTGATTTATAATTGGCTAAAGAAATGAACCTTTGTCTAAAGCCTTGGAATGTTTTAAGTTAGGGAGTCTGTTAATCAGAGACAAGCCACTGAACACGGACTGCACATACACCCAGACTCAAGTGATCTAGTCAGTAGAGATGCCCTGCAGGCGGTTTAAGCTTTGTCTTGCATCTCATTTGGTCTGTTAATGGGTTATAAAGGACATCTTCAAGAAGGGAAGGGGCATGATGAGGCATGTCTGGCCTCCCTTCTCATGGCCAGCAACTCAGCTTTAGGATATTTCTGGGGTCCCCTTAGCCAAGAGGTGTTCCATTCTGTCAGCTGGGGGGAGCTTAGGATTTTATTTTAATTCACAAATGTGATGGTGTCCAGTTCTGGCTGATTGAATAACTCTGGAAGGGAGAGGGGGTGGAGGAGGGGTAGGTTTGGCATAGGGCTCAGAAGGCTATTGTCCTCTCTTAGGGTCCTCATGTATAGGAAGACAGTTGATCTGGCTGGACCAGGTGAGTTGATGGTTCTCATATGCCGATAGGCATTTTCTGCAATGATTTGGCAAGATGGTAAGTTCTTAAGGACAGTGGTTTAGAGAGAGGAGAGAAGTCTATTTGAGAAAATGAGGTTTTGAGACCAAAAGCAATAGGACTGAATCAACCTCCTACAAAGTATAACATAGAAGGGCAAGGAACAGGAAGTCCTGGAAGGACAATTTTAATTTGAGAACTTTTCTTTTTTGCAGTTTTTGGCTGGGGCTGGGTTTGAATCTGCCACCTCTGGTATATGGGGCCAGAGCCCTACTCCTTTGAGCCATAGGTGCCGCCCAATTTGAGAACTTTTAAAAAATTCTGTCACTAGACCATCTCATAGACTAGTTAAAGCCTGAAGGCCTTAGATGCAGTCTGACTATATGGGAGTTCAAATGTAGGTGCCAATATCATAAATATTATAATCATTAACATATCTTGCCTACTAATATGTCAGGATCTGTTATGTAAAGCATATATTACATATAATATAATGATTATATATTAGTCTACTTTAGATGTAAGATTAGCTTTTTAAAAATGCTTTTAAAGATTTCATGAGCTGCTATTACCTGTGGAGTTCTTTTTTTTTTTTTTTTTTTTTTTTTGAGATGGAGCCTCAAGCTATCCCCCTGGGTAGAGTGCCATGGCATGTAGAGTGCCATGGCATCACAGCTTATAGCAACCTCCAACTCCTGGGCTCAAGCAAGTCTCCTGCCTCCACCTCCCAAGCAGCTGGGACCACAGGCGCCCGCCACAATGCCCGGTTATTTTTTGGTTGCAGCCATCATTGTTGTTTGGCGGGCCCGGGCTGGGGAT
>CAUYQV010077012.1:0-12323 GCA_963574575.1 Galagoides demidoff
AGAGTGGTTGCCCCGTGTGGACTGAGTTTGGCAGACAGGCTGGTCCTTGCTGGGCCTGCCAGCAGAGACTTAATAGGCGTGGACTGAGACCTGAGATGCATCAGAACCCTCAGCAGTGGCTTACTGGGTGTGAACCAAGCCCTGAGGGCTAGGGCATACTCCACTGCCTCCAGTGGGGCTGGTGAGCAGAGGCTTACTGGGTGAGGACTGAGACCTGCGGGCAGAGTGTGGTGCCCTTAAGAGAGGATACCCGAGAAGGGTGAGGTCTGAGAGAACAGGTCTTCTCAAGGAGACCACAAGGATGCACCTGCAGGGTCCTCTCCATGGTGACTCAGCTCTTGGAAATTTGTAGACTTAACTTCCTGGAACCTGGAAATCTCCAAGTTCTGTGAAATCCTGTAGTTCTGTAGGGGCTGGACTAGCAGCTCCCACTTGATTCAAACTGGACAATGAGAAGGCTACCTGTGGGATAGAGCCCTCCCTCTTATAAACGTGGCATTTGGGTGCTCTTTCTCTCCGCAGGGCTTTGTCTTCCTGCAACATTTTTGGTTCCCTAACCAGGAAGCAAGATCACCCTTGGAGAGAACATGCACTAGTAGTTGCTGCCAATCCTCTGGACACCCGTGTGGAGGCCCCTGTTCGGCCTGGGTGACATGAACCACTGAGTGCGCCAGGGAGGCAGTTTGGCCTCCCTGTGTGGATGCCTCAACTGGGCTGAGAAAGGACTCCATCAGCGGGTCTTCAAGGAGTCAAACATCTAGAGGAACTGGCATGCAGGAACAGGTACCTACACAGGGAAACATCTAAGGGGCAAGGTAGGATCCATTTGGGGCCCACTACAGTTATAGTGGAAGAGGGAGTCTGATCAACCCCTTGGGCGTTAGATCAGTGGCAGGTCTGTTGAGAGGTGTGAGTGTGTGGATGTGGTGTTACTGAGAGAACTCTGAGAGTGGAGTTGGATCTCCTGTCACAGGGCCTAGGGGAGTGTTGGTTTGCCTCCTATGGCTAAGTGGCAGCTCGAGTGGGAAATCAAGACTGCCCAGGTTAAGAAATGGGTTGGAATTGTGCGCATGTGGGTTCTGGGAGAATGAATGAGATGGGTAACAATAAGTGGGGTTTTCCCCCCCGCCCCATTCACAGGGTGAAAAGAATGTGTGAGTGCCCTTCTTCCCTGCTCCAACTTTTCCCCCTGGCTATTCTGAGGGAAACTGGAAGTTCCAGGTTTTCTGCTTTCTGTCTGGTGGCGGCCACATGGTCCTGTCATCTTGGGGGGAAAATGAAAAGACATTAGAAAGGATTTTGTAGTTTTGTTACCGGAATTTCTTCAGTGAGTCTTTGGTCTCAGGAATTTGAGAGTTGAGCCCACAGGCCACAGATTAGTGATAAAATGGGATTTTGTTGGACTGAGGAGCATGCAGAAGGAGTAGAGAGTGCCAGAGCTATTGGCAGAAGGTCTGTGCCTTGAAAAGTGTTGCGGTTTGGGCAGTCTGGTGAGGTCTGCATGGCCCTTGAAAATCTAGAGGACAGAGTGTAAATCTTGTGGGGAACGGGGATATATCCATATCAGCAATAGGTCTCCAAGGTGGACAGCCTCTGAAAGGGGGGAAGAGGCCCAGGTTGGTCTCCTGCATGAGTCCTTTGTCTAGGGGTAAATAATTGGCCCTAAGATATTTTAGGACTTGGTAGATGGAAAAATACCTTTCAAAGAGAACGGGTGTTCTGGCAAATGAATGATTGTAGCCCCACACCTTAGACAAGGTTATTAGGTCTTTGCTACGGTTTTTGTCTGGGGAGAGGATTAGGGTGTATGCTCCTTAGTCTGGGTGGAGCCAGCCAAAAGGTTTCAAGATGCTTTGTTCATGACCTGGCTGGGGCTCAGAGTTTGTACCTGGAGATGGGAGTCTGATATCTGTACTCACCTGAGCCTGAAAAATGGGGGTTCCCTGTCCAGCCCTGAGAAAATCCTATATCAATATTATATCTCATAAAATGTCTCTCATTTGTAAAATGTAATAATTTGGTTGTTTAAATTGTTGGGGAAACTGAGTCTTTGTCAAAGGATAAGATTACTACTTTTTAAAACTTCTAATTATCAGTTTGGCCAAGTGCACGGGTGACTTCATAGTGAACTGAGATTCTGTTTTGTGGGAAGTGAGTTTTTGAGAGCAAGAGAAATTAGACAGAAAGGAGAATGGCATAGTGTAAAGAATCTTATGTGATAAATTTTGTCCTGAAAAAGAATGGTTGTGTAAGAAAGTGAAAGGCAGGGCAAAAGTTAAAGATGATAGATTGTCTGTGCAGGTTAAGTGAAGCTCATAAAAGAGAATTTGTGAAAGAAATTACATGTAATCCAGTTGACTATGTATTTCTTTTGAAATCTTTCGGCATGTAATCTTATTTGAACCAATGTTTTAGGCCTTTGATATTTGACAAACCTTCCAAAAGCACAACTCTAAATTTGGTCTTTTTGAAACATTAAGATGACTAAATGGCATAGAAAAAACAAATTGAACTTATTCATTAAAAATGTATAGGAAACATTGTCAAATATGAAATTATGAAATGGTGATTAATGTTGTATGGGCTATGGTTATATATGTGTTCCAGTATTATAAAGCATTGGTCTGTTCTAATGAATAAGACATTGGTCTGTCCTAACATATATTGTCAGTAATAATTTTAATTCATCTAGAAAAAGAAAGTGTTTTTTATATAACTGGCTGAGTCCAAAGTTTATCCTAAAAAGAAAAAGAAATATTGAGAGACTATGAATTCTCTCAAATTCAAAATGTCTGGAAATAGAGTACCTTTGGGCTAAAAGCAGATTTTTAGAACTTTCACTGGAAAGTTAACATATCTATGGGTATTGCTAACCTACCTTCAAACAGAACAGAAATCAGTTACATGGAACTGGGCTAGTTTGTTACAGCTTTTTGTTCAAAATATTGTTGGTTTTTTCTGTGTTCTGTTTTCTAGAAGTCAGGAAAATAATTCTGTCTTTTGAGCTATTCGTAGTTTTTCAGGCAATGTATGTACTTATGAGCAGAGTTTGAAACATGTATTTTTTCCCTCTCTCCTTGATTTCTCTGGAATTTGAAAGTCATTTGTAAGTATTCTTAATTTCTGACAATACAGTCATTTGTATAAGTTCAATAAGAATCTGTTTTGTTCTATAGGACATGATGAACAGTAGTTATATTTATTCTGAAGCCTTAAGACTCAACAAAGGTCACCTGGAAAATTTGCACCTCAGGAAAAGTTAAAACCTAAAATGAGAATATCCCAGTAAATGGTATAACTGAAACACTATATCCTACTGTGCCTAATCCATATACCCTGCTGAGTCTGTTGCCAGCAGAAACCAAGTGGCCCACATGCCTGAACTTAAGAGATGCCTTTTTCAGTATAAGACTGGCTCTGGGAAGCCAGAGTCTGTTTGCTTTCCAGTGGGAGAGACCAGACATGGAAACTGCAATCTAGTACACAGGGACCACGTTGCCATAGGGGTTCAAAACACCCACAATTTTTTTGGAAAAGCACTGGCTCATGACCTCCAGAAAGTCCCAGCTGAAGAATTAGAATGTGTGCTGCTCCAATATGTTGATGACCTCCTTTCAGGGCACCCTACCCAGGAGGGCTGTGCCTGAGTCATGGGCTGTCTTTTATGGCATCCAGAGATATGTGGCTATAAAGTGTCCAAACAAAAGGCCCAGATTTGCCAGCAGCAAGTACATTATCTGGGATTTACTATCTAGCAGGGGTTGAGGTATCTAGGCATAAACTGGAGGCAGGTCATTAATTGCCTCCCCAACCCCACAAGCTGAAAGCAGGTTCAGGAATTCTTAGGTGTAGTCAGCTTTTGTGGTCTATAGATCCCCAATTTTGCCATCTTGGCTAAACCTCTGTGTGAGGCAACTAAAAGAGAGGAAGGAGACCCTTTAAAGTGGGAAATAGAGCAGGAATGTGCCTTTTCCCAGGTAAAGATGAGGCTGATGACTGCCCCCGCACTGGGACTGCCAGACCTGACCAAGCCCTTCACTCTGTATGTCTCAGAGAGAGATAAGATACTTGTAAGTGTGTTAACCCAGCTGGTTGAGTCCTGGCCAAGGCCTGTAACCTACCTCTCTAAGCAGCAGCTGGATGGAGTGGCAAAAGGATGGCCACCCTGCTTACAAACTCTAGCCGCTATTGCTCGTCTTGTGCAAAAAGCCGATAAGCTGACTCTAGGGCAGGATCTCAGAGTGAAAGTACCCCACTCTGTGGTCACTTTGATGAACACAAAGGGACGTTTCTGGTTTTCCAATGCAAAACTAACTATGTACCAAAGCTTAATGTGTGGTAATCTACGCATAACAGTGGAAGTATGTAACACCCTGAACCCAGCCACACTCCTTCCAGTCAGTGGAAGAGTGACTGAACATGACTGTGTGGAAGTTATAGATAATGTGTATTCTAGCAGACCTGACTTCTGTGACCAGCCTTGGACAGTTGAAAACTGGGACTTGTATGTAGACTGGAGCAGTTACATGACAACACAAGGTGAGTGGTGGGCTAGGTAGTGATTACCTTAACAGAGACTACAGAGGCTAAGTCCCTACCCCAAGAAACATTAGCTCAGAAGGCTAAGTTAATTGTCTTGACTCCAGCCTTAGAACTAAGTCAAGGGAAAAATGTGAATGCTTTCTGACTCTCCAAGTATGCAGGGCATTGTACAAGAAGAAGGGACTAGTAAATTCTGGAGAAAAGGACATTAAGTATCAGCAGGAGATACTTCAGTTGCTAGAGACTGTATGGAAACCCCAGAAGGTGGCAGTGATACACTGTCATGGACATTAAGGAGATTCTTCCAGCATCACTAAAGGAAACACTAGGATTGGTACTGAGGCAAAGGGCTGCATCCAAACTGTACCAGGTGTCATGAGTGGCTTCCCTTATCCCGTGGGTTCCAGAGCTCTCACCTATCTACTCCCAGGAGGAGAAGGAATGGTTGGCAGTGGAGGGGAGCCAGGAAGCATAGGGAAGATGGATAAAGATGCCAGACAGATGAGTAGCAGTCCCCCAGATTCTAAGAGCCACCGTAGTGACAGGAGTATTTGATGAAGTTGCTGGGCTGGTACTTCTACATCTCCCACCTGGCAGCCCTGGCCAAAACTGTCAGTCTACAGTATGTCACCTGCAACCAGTTCAACACGTGCCAAGGACTGACGGTACCCCCAGGAATCCAGTTGTATGGAGCAATGCCCTTCGAGGACTTCCAGGTAGACATTACTGTAATGCCCAGGTTTAGATGGAATAAGTACTTTCTGGTGATGATCTATCAGACTTGGAGTAGGTAAAAGCCTTCCCTACCAGAATAAAAAGGACTCCTAAATTAGCAAAAGTATTGCCTAGAGAAATCATCCCATGATTTAGGTTGCCACTCTGGTTTAAATTTGACAATGGGCTAGCCTTCATAACAGAACTAGTGCAAATAATAAGCTAAAGCTTTGAATAACTTACAGGCCTCAAGGCTTAGATGGGGTAAAGTGCATGAACAGGACCATAAGAGCAGAAATTGGTAAACTCTTCCAGGAAGCAAAGCTGAATTGGATACGGGCCTTGCCACTGGTGTTGTTCAAAGAGGCCTCTGTCAATTCTCTGCAATTTAGCAGGGCCTCCTAAAAGAACAAGGAAAGACTGAACTGAAAAGACAAAAACCCTACAAAGAGTAACAAGAAAAATCTCCCCTGGGGTAATTAACCGTGTTCTGTTTAGTCTTTTGTGTACATCCTTTCTCTCTGGAGGATCAAGGGAACCAAGTCTAAGTCTACAATCAAAAACTGGTCTCCCTGAAACCAAGGTAGAAAGGACTTTCCACCATCATCCTGACTACACGGACAGCAGTGAAGGTGGAAGGAATCCTCACCTGGAGTCATCACAGCTGGCTGAATAGGACTTCACTGCACCTTGGGAAGTAAAGGTAACTTTTAAGACAGTCAACATGCCCTGCTCCAGCCACATACTGGGAGCTGGCTGGTCAGCACATGGCTGAAGCCTGAGGAAACTCCTCAAGGGACTTGTCTTAATTGGACTTTGGACAAAGGGAGGGATAATGTCACAGGGTAAAGTAAAAACTTGTATGTATATTAGCCTACCACCACAATACTATTAAGGCCTGAGTAGAGAATCCAAAAAAAGTCACATTCCCTAAAACCTCAGTGCTAAAAAGTAATTAATGCCGGAACCTGCAGAAACAAGCTGATATTGAGACCCTAAATTAAAAACATATTGGAATCTCAAAAGAGGGGAATGAGAGAGGATACCCAAGAAGGGTGAGATCTGAGAGAACAGGTCTTCTCAGGGAGACCACAAGGATGCACCTGCAGGGTCCTCTCCATGGTGACTCAGCTCCTGGGAATTTGTAGACTTAACTTCCTGGAACCTGGAAATTTCCAAGTTTTGTGAAATCTTGTAGTTCTGTAGGGGCTGGACTAGCAGCTCCCACTTGATTCAAACTGGCCAATGAGAAGCCTACCTGTAGGTTGGAAATTTTTAACTGTCAATAAAAAGGGAAAGACCAAGCCAGTCAGGGAGTGCGGCCATTTGGAAATCTTCTATACCATAAGCTCCTGGCCAATGAATAAAGCCCTTCCTATTATAAATGTGGTGTTTGGGTGCTCTTTCTCTCCATAAGGTCTCATCTTCCTGCAACACCCTGACTCTAACAGAGCCTGCAAACAAAGGCTTGCCAGGCAGTGGACTGAGTCTGGTAGACAGGGTATGGTCCCCTGACTCCAACTGGTCCTGCAGGCAGAGGCTAACTGTGTGTGGACTGAGATCAGAGGGCAGGCCCCGTGCCCTGACTCCAACAGAGCCTGCAAACAGTGGCTTGCCAGGCTGTCGACTGAGACTGGCAAGAGGTGGCATGGTCCCCTGACTCCAGCTGGATTGGCAGGCACTACTCCAGACCCTACTCCAGAAGCTAGCTGTGTGTGAACTCAGACCGGTGGGTGGGGGCGTTACCCCTGGCTCCAGCTAGGCCTGCGAGCAGAGAAGCAGACAATAGTGTAGACTGAGTCTCGCAGGTGGGAGTGTGGATCCCTGGTTCCAATTGTGCTTTGAATCTCTTTGCTTTGAATTGCCTTGAACCCCTTCTCTGTTGGGCCGGGTTTGCACTGCCAGAGACAATTTGGTTGGAACCCATGTCTGGGGTTGTCTATTCTGGAACACTCTGAGGTTGACCTTTGAAGTTCTATAGGGGAAAAGAACAGAAGGGAGGGGCTGGGCACCACAGTTGTTTGTATCTCTTTACAGTTGAGATTTAAATCCAATAGGGTGGTTTCTTAGGATAGAGAAGAGATTGGTTGATATCAAAACAGAGCTAGCCTGCACTATCTCACCAAGTAGGTCCTCAGAGTACCTCTAGGGGCAGTCTCCAAAACTCTGAAAGGGGCTTTAGTAAGGTTGTAGGAGATAAGTCATAATTAGAAAGTCTAGAGCTTTGGTAAGGGGCTATCTCTACTACCTGGGAACCCAAATTCAATCATCCTATCAGTTCTAATAACCAAACAGTAGAAAATAAACATGGTGTGGACCCAACAGAAGAACTCTGGCAACATGAATAACCAGAGTAGATCACCGCCCCCCACCCCCCAAGAATTGACAAAGGAGGGGAGAGGAGCAAAATGGCCGACAGGTACCAGCCTCAGACAGAAGCTCCCATCCAAAGGGAAGGATAAAGTCCAGAAAATACCCAACAAAGTTGAAGACTAGGAACCCAGATGAGAGAGAAGAGTGATATCTGTAGAACAACTCTGCTGGGGCAAGTTGCCACTCCTAGAAAGCAATCTATAGGTACATAATACATCCTGAAGAAAGGGCGTCTGTCCCCTCCCCCAAGAAAGTTGTGTTTTTTTCTCTTTGTCTGCTCATGTGAGTTACCTACAGGTTAGTGATGAACTGAGGACTTATTGTCTCACCCCATGTGTGAGAGCTACAGAAAGAGGGGTCTATTTCCCTAGAGGGATCCTGCTGAGACTCCAAACACCTTCTAGCCAGGCAGAAAAATTAAACTAACATTTCACTGCCATTTTAAATTACCAGTCCATCCTTCCCCCATTGCCAGCAGAGACAGTGAGAGGAGGCCCAAGAACAGTGTCCTCCCACCCCTGGGGGACCAAGCACCCTGTCCCGGCCCTGTAGCTGGAGAACTGCTTGAGTTGTGTGTTGTTTGTGCGGCTGCCACTAGCCCACCACCCCTGGGCACCCCCATGGGGCGTGCTGAGGACTGTTTGACCCATGAGTCCCCTGCAGCTGCTGCTGCTTGGCTCCCACCCCCTAACACCTGAGCGGGGCACAACCAGGACTGTTTGACCCATGCATCAGCTGCAGCACTCAGGCACCTAAGCAGGGCATGCAGATGACTGTTTGACCCACATGTCCCCCGCACAGCTGCCTCCACTCGGCCACTGACCCTGGCACCGGAGCGGGGTGCCCCAGGACTGATCGACCCACACGTTCCTGGCACCCCAGTCCTGGTGGCCCAAGAACTGCAAGAGGACAGTTGGTTGAGAGGGAACCACACCAGTGTGGCAGTACCTGGAGGTGAAGAGCAACAGCCGCAACAGCAGGAACAATAAGGCTCACACCCCTGAGGCTTTTCTAGACAGACATGCCCTATCTCTCCTGGCAACCCGAGGAATCTAGCATCTTCTCCAGTGGCAGCCACAGGCTGAACAGTTTTGGGACAGTCTCCAAACGGTGCAAATTCACCATGGAGTGGAATCAGTGGAAAAACTGTGGTAACCAGAATAACTAGAGTAGATAAAGTCCCCCAAGGAAGGATGGGGCAGAAGCAATTGAAGATCCCATCAACAAACAGATGGATGAGATGATAGATCTCGAGTTCAGAATCTGGATAGCAAATAAGATTAACAGATTGGAGGAAAGGAGGGAATTAAAATTTCAAGAAATTATTTAAAAGATCTCAAGAAATTATCCAAAATATGTCTCAAGAATTCAACAATTTCAAAGATAAAATGACCGAAGATTTTGAAACACTGAGGCAAGAGTTTGCAGCCCTCAAAGATCTGAAAAATACAATAGAATCCCTCAGTAACAGAATGCAACAGGCAGAAGAAAGGATCTCTGACATTGAAGACAAAGCTTTTGAACGAGCCCAAGAGTTCAAAGATGAAAATAAATGGAGAGCAAAAATGGATCTTTCTTTCAGAGAGCTCCGGGATAATTTGAAGAAAATTAATATTCACCTTATAGGAATCCCTGAAGACAACAAAGTTGCTTCACAAAACATAGAGACTCTTCTTCATGAAATTATGAAAGAGAACTTTCCAGACATGCCAAAAGATTCTGAAATTCAGATAGCAAATAGTTTCAGAACCCCAGCATGACTTAACATGAACAAGACATCCCCCAGGCACATCATAATTAACTTCACTAAAGTTAATATGAAAGAGAAAATTCTGAAAGCAGTTAGATGTAAGAAAACCATAACCTACAAGGGGAAGAATATTAGAATGACTGCAGATCTCTCTGCTGAAATCTTTCAGCCTAGAAGAGAATGTTCATCAACTTTTAATCTCCTAAAAGAAATTAACTTTCAACCTAGGATCCTGTATCCAGCTAAACTGAGTTTCATCTATGATGGAGAAATTAAATATTTTAACAACATTCACATGTTGAAGAAATTTGCCATAACTAAACCAGCTCTCCAGGAAATTCTCAAACCAATCCTCCATAATGACCAGTGCAATCCTCCACCACAAAAGTAAACTCACTCAGAAACTTTGATCAAATTCCAACTTCCACAGTGGTGAAAGGATTAAAAATGTCTATGGACTTTTGAGCAACTCAATGTCCAAAATTTTACCAGGCTTATCAATAATTTCAATCAATGTGAATGGCTTAAATTGTCCTCTAAAGAGGCACAGATTTGCTGATTGAATACAGAAACTCAGACCAGACATCTGCTGTATTAAAGAATTGCATCTTACTTTAAAAGATAAATATAGACTCAGGGTGAAGAGATGGTCATCTATATTCCTGGCAAATAAAAAGCAGAAAAAAGCAGGTGTAGCAATTTTATTCACAGATACAATAGGGTTTAAACCAACAAAAGTAAGCAAGGAAAAGGATGGCCATTTTATATTTGTTAAGGGTAATACTCAGCATGATGAGATCTCTATTATCAGTATCTATGCACCGAACCAGAATGCACCTCAATTTGTAAAGAGATACTCTTACAGGCATGAGCAACTTGATCTCTCCCAGCTCCATCATAGTCAGAGATTTTAAAACTCCTTTAAGAATATTGGATAGATCATCCAATAAGAAGCTTAGCAAAGAAATTTTAGATTTAAATGTAACTATTCAACTTTTGTATTTAACAGACATCTACAGAACATTTCATCCTAACAAAACTGAATATACATTTTTCTCATCAGTCCATGGAACACAGTCCAAAATTATTCACATCTTAGGTTCAAGTCTAACCTCAGCAAATTTAAAAGAATAGAAATTATTCCTTGCATCTTCTCAGACCATCATGTAATAAAAGTGGAACTCAGTAACAACAGGAATCTGCAGACTCATACAAAAACATGGAAACTAAAGAACCTTATGCTGCATAATAGATGGGTCAGAGATGAGATCAAGAAGAAATTTGTTCCAAATTTTTAGAACAAAATGGCAATAACAACATGAGTTATCAGAACCTCTGTGATACTGCAAAGGCAGTCCTAAGGGGGAAATTTATAGAAGTGCAAGCCTTCCTCAAGAGAACAGAAAGAGAGAAAGATAACAACTTAATGGGACATCTCAAGCAACTGGAAAAGGAAGAACATTCCAATCCCAAATCCAGCAGAAAAGAAATAACCAAAATTAGAGCAGAATTAAATGAAATTGAAAACAAAAAGATTATGCAACAGATCAATAAATCGAAAAGTTGTTTTTTGAAAAGGTCAATAAAATAGACAAATCTTTGGTCAACCTAACCAAGAAAAAAAAGAGTAAAATCTCTGATCTCATCAATCAGAAATGGTAAAGATGAAGATCCCTTAGAAATTCAAAAAACCCTTAATGAATATTACAAGAAACTTTATTCCCAGAAATTTGACAATCTGAAGGAAATCGACCAATACTTGGAAGCACGCCACCTCCCAAGACTTAGCCAGAATGAAGTGGAAATGTTGAACAGGCCTATATCAAGTTCTGAAATAGCATCAACTATACAAATCTCCCTAAAAAGAAAAGCCCGGGACCAGATGGCTTCACATCAGAATTCTACCAAACCTTTAAAGAAGAACTAGTACCTATATTACTCAACCTTTTCCAAAATAAAGAAAAAGACAGAATACTGCCCATCACATTCTACCAAGCAAACATCACCTTGATACCCAAACCAGGAAAAGACCCAACAAGAAAAGAAAATTATAGACCAATATCACTAATGAATATTGATGTGAAAATATTCAGCAAAATCCTAACAAAGAGAATCCAGCAACACACCAAACAAATTATACACACCACAACCAAGTGGGTTTTATCCCAAGATTGCAAGGATGGTTCAACATATGTAAATCTATAAACATAATTCATCACATAAACAAATTAAAAAACGAAGACCCTAGGATTCTTTCGATTGATACAGAAAAAGCGTTTGATAGTATCCAGCATCCCTTCATGATCAGAACACTTAAGAAAACTAGCATAGAAGGGACATTTATTAAACTGATAGAGGCCATCTACAACAAACCCACAGCCAATATTGTATTGAATGGAGTTAAGTTGAAATCATTTCCATTCAGATCAGGAATGAGGCAAGGTTTCCCATTGTCTCCATTGCTCTTTAACATTGTAATGGAAGTTTTAGCCATTTCAATTAGGGAAGAAAAGGCAATCAAGGGTATCCATATAAGGCCAGGAGAGATTGAACTTTGCAGATGATATGATAGTCTATCTGGAAAACTAGCGATTCTACTATAAAACTCTTAGAAGTGATCAAGGACTACAGCAATGTCTCAGGTTACAAAATCAACACTCATAAATTGGTAGCCTTTATATATAGCAACAGCAGCCAAGCTGAAAAAATGGTCAAGGACTCTATTCCATTCACAGTAGTGCCAAAGAATATGAAATATTTGGGACTTTACCTAACAAAGGATGTGAAATATCTCTATAAAGAGAACTCTAAGAATAGAAACAGCTGAAAATGTTAACAAATGGAAAAACATACCATGCTCATGGCTCAGAAGAATGAACATTGTTAAAATGTCCACACTACCTAAAGCAATATATAATTTTAATGCAATTCCTATTAAAGCTCC
>CAUYQV010077014.1:0-52140 GCA_963574575.1 Galagoides demidoff
CTGTGTTATCCAATTTGGTCGGGATAGCCTTTAGTTACTAGGATTGGGATTGCTTCTTGACCAATAACTTGATGAGGGATTTTAATCTGGTCAGATATTCAAATATACGAGGATGGAGTTCAGGCTTTCTAAGACTCCATCCATTTCATTAGATTTTATTTCTGGGAAGTACCCAGTCAAGGATCTAAAATGAAACAACACAAAGTTCAACAAAACCCCTTCCTATTTGTGAGTCTGACACCCTATTTTTGCCATCCACATTCTGTATGACAGTCAGAAGACTTTTATTAAATTTGGGTCATTGTACAATTAAAAATGTTAACTTTAGACAACTTCAAAAAAAACTTCAAACAATTCTTCATCTCTGAGAACTTTTTACAACCTATACTTTCATTCATATGACACATATTTTACTAAATCAACCCACTGAAAGTTGAAGCAGTTGCTGCAAAACCTCCCAGTCTCCCATAATAAAAACAAATTTCTCCTTCTTATTTTTCTTCCTATGATTTACTATGATGCATATCTACAAACCTGGAATTATGATTTGAAAAACAAGATAGTAGATGGACATATAAATATAAAAGCCTTTTCTCCCTTTCCTCTTTTTTTTTTTTAATACCTTCACAATATCCCTCAAAGTTATAGCTTCCTTTTTATTCTACTGTCACTACATATATTTAAGGCCACATTTCACTTCACATGATATTTAAATAGATCTTTAACCTGGATTTCCAGGGATACCCTTTTCCCCTTTCCCCTTTCTAATCCATTTTATAATGCTTCATTTTATTCTTCCAGGCATACTCTTCTACTCAGGTCATTCCCATGATGAAAGGTGTCAAAAGCCCTGCCTTTTCTCAAGAATAATATTCGCCTCCTTAGGTAACCATTCATCACCTACATAACCCCAATATATCTTTTCCAGTGTATTTGTCACAGTTTTTCTTTGTGATATTTGTGTTTAAAAATGTAGAACAAACAGATATTTTGGATTGATGGAAGAAACTCAGATACTCCAGTATTTTATTACACTATCTTTAAACTATGTCTTCATAGCCAACGCTGGTCCCCATCCAGGGTCTGACAATGTCAGCTCTCCCACCATTATTTCCTTCATAGCAGTAATTTATATCTATAGTATTTTCGCCATGTATCTTCTGAAATGCCTGTCATATTATGGAGTTGTTTATTTGTGTTTATTATCTCCTTAACTAGTTTGTATGATCTTCAGAGGGCCATCTTCATATTTGATTAATACTTGTTTGCTCATATCATCCAACATAATGCCGTAACTCTTGCTGGTATGCAAAACACTTTGTTGAATGAATGCATTGGTTTTTTTTTTAATGCTGAGTAAAAAAGATTAGCACAAATTAGGGAGCTTAAAGGAATACTATTGGTTATGTCATAGTTCTGGAGATAAGAAATCTAGGCAGACTCTAATGGGTTTCATTTTGGAGATTCACAGGCCTGATATCAAGGTTTTGGCCGGGCTGGGGTCTTATGTGGCGTCTCTGGGGAAGAATATGTTTCCATGATCGTTTAAATGGTGGGCAGAATTCATTTGCATGAGATAAGACTGAGGTTTTTATTTTTCAGTTTGCTGCCATCCATGAGCTGCTCTCAGGCTAAGGGCTATCCACATTCTTTAAGCTGGATGCAGTATGTCAAATCCTCCTTATACTTTAAATCTATTTCTGTGTGCTAGCAGTCGTGGGAAATTCTGTTTCTCAAGGGTTCCACAGGCTGTGTCTGGTCCACCAAAGATAATCCATTTAATTTAATTTCAGTTCATCTGCAATTTTAACTACATCTACAAAATCCCTTTATTACAGTATCTAGATTAGTATTTGTATGAGGAATTAGGGAATTGAAATCTTGGTAGGGATATTTAACTGTATAAAGAAGGTACACTTCTGTTATACTTTCTGAATGAAAATGAATTGTCAATATAATGTATCATATTCAAAACTTCAGTCCTTGACTATAGAACATCTTCTGTGTTGAATTTTAGGGAAAATTTAAGGAACATGCTTGTAATTATTTTTTATAAAATATATACAATATTAAAATTCTCTGTTTTGTTAGAATTGCATTGCTTGCTATAAATTCTAATATTTTCTATTCACCAAAACATTTAGAATCCTTATATGGAACTCACAAAATATTAATAATTTAACAAATTCATTTTTATGTTCCTTTTTATTTTGGAGACAGAGCCTCAAGCTATCCCCCTGGGTAGAGTGCTGTGGCATCACAGCTCACAGCAACCTCCAATTCCTGGGCTCAAGCGAGTCTCTTTCCTCAGCCTCCCAAGTAGCTGGGACCACAGGTGCCTACCACAATGCCAGCTATTTTTTGGTTGCAGCCGTCATTGTTGTTTGGTGGGCCCTGGCTGGATTCAAACCCACCACCTTGGGTATACATGGCTGGCGCCTTAGCCACTTGAGCCACAGGCACTGAGCCCATTCTTATGTTCTTGGAAAATACATTCATGGAAAAGAAAGCTATTCCTAATGCCAGATACAAGATGTGTTTGATTTTTCTGTACAAATTGTTAAAGATTATATGTGATTATAAGTACACTAATCATGGAATTTTACTTAATGATTTTATATGCAAGATTCTTCAAACAAAGCTTTAAACAAAATGTTATCATTTTTATGTACAGGGAAATAAATAGTATTTAAATTAACCTTCCAAACCTATGTCATGAGTAGGTATCACAGTAAGGACTGAGAAACTAGGTCTTATTTTACATTCAATGCCCTGCCCACTGAATAACAGCTATGAGGTAACTCTTTTTATACTTATAAACTTATGTGATATGAATAATTTTATTTTTTTATAGGCCATGCCCTGAAGGCATGTGCTTTGGGTCAAATTCTCAATGGAAGAACATCTATTTTAGAATACTCTTTTCCAATTTCTTCCAGTTAAAATTACTTTAAAGTTATGAAGTACACTTTGGCCAAATGTTATATATTATACTCTATATTTGTCAAGCTAAAGGTGGCTTCCTCTGATGGAGCAAAAGTAGATTACATCTGTTAGGTGAAAGAACAATTAAATTTTGATTAGGTTAGAAAATCTGTAGAATAAACTTGTCTTTTAAAAATATATTTTTAGGCATTATATATATATAAGTGGAAGAGACAATCAAGAAATATATAATTTTATAGTCATCAAAATGGCTGAAGTGTCTCTGAAAATCTTTAGTATTAAATGATTTTTAGTTTTATCATTGCTAGCATTCTTCTCTCTATAAAAGTGGGAAATCAAAAAGTAAGAAAGGCCAAATGTAATGTCAACTCATTTCCTATTTCCAAAATTTCAAGCTAATTATTTTACATTTTCTGCAGTAGCTTTGAACACAATACAGTAATGTTTCCATAATATTCAAAAGAAGTTTTAGCCCTCCTACTGATTCTAAGTTTTATATATTAGTCATTGTTCCCTGCTAGATTTCCAGATGCATCCTCAGAATACAGGTCCCCAGTGACAACAGTGATTATAAATATTTTTTCCTTTCTTTCCTTTTAGATAAAGTACATAAATTTCTGAAGAATAACTAAATAAAGACAGTGACCCTTGAAAGATAGCATAATAAATCTCCAGAGTTCTTACTATAGTCAATAATGATATGACATGACTCTTTTTCACTGTATATAGCTATTGTATCCCATGAATCATACAGAACTAAAAAGAATAGGGAAATTAAAAAAAAAACCCAAAATTTCTTGTGAGATAAAATACCCATAAATGGTTGTACAGTAGTATTTGAAAGTAAGATTTTAGCAATTTGGGCACTGGATACAGAGGTCTTTAACAGATTAAAGTATTAAATAAGTTAAGTGTTATAGAGTAAAATTATGAGACAGAATGCATCATCATAGCTGATTTAAATATTTACAATGATATTTCAACAATTAGTTTAATATTTCAAATATTCATAGATCAATAAAATATTCTAATATTCATAGATCAATAGGTATAAAAAATCTTTCCCTGGCTCAGCACCTGTGGCTCAAGTGGCTGGGGCGAGAGCCACATACACCTAAGGTGGCAGGTTCGAATCCAGCCTGGATCCACCAAACAACAATGATGGCTGCAACCAAAAAATGGCCGGGCATTGTGCCGGGCACCTGTGGTCCCAGCTACTTGGGAGGCTGAGGCAGGAGACTCGCTTGAGCCCAGGAGTTGGAGGTTGCTGTGAGCTGTGAAGCCACAGCACTCTACCCAGGGGGATAGCTTGAGGCTCTGTCTCCAAAAAACAAAGAAAAATAAATAAAATAAAAAATATTTTCCTTAGTTACAAAAAATGAATATGCTCCTATTTGATAGGTCATAGCTGAGAATCATCATTGCTTTTTGCAGGATCCTAATTTTGCTTTGTTACTTATTTATAGTTGCCTTTTCATCCCTATTCCTCATTCATATTTCTTACTTCAGTTGTAAATGTTGAGTAAATGTGTTTTTCCAACATATGTATTTTTGCTTGTTTATATAAATTTTCTTAGGCCAGGTGAGTACACATATATATACACATATTCATATATGTATGTTTATATAGTGGTATGCTGAATGTTTAACAATTGATTCTTTGAAAACAAAAACTCGATTAGTAGGGTTTACTGGTTTCTATAGAATAGACATACCCATTAAAGCTGCATTCAAGTTAATAATATGTTATTGAACACAGAGTTGGTTGATGATGTTCAGTAACAATCCATTATGTAATATTTTCTGCCATGCAGATATAATAGATATAAATAACTTCAGAAGCATAAATAAAAGTAAGATAATTAACAGTGATGATATTTTAATATAATCATTTACTTTGTTTATAGTATATTGAGCAGAATTTTAGGTGGCTTTGCTTTTTTCTTATTTAGATATATTTTAATTCTTTTCAATAAGGGTATAGTATTGCTATATAGAGTACTTTCATATTTTTATAATATTTAAGCTCAGTATTTGATATTAAAATTTGGGGGGGGTTATTTTTATTTTTCCTTATTTTTCTATTTTTTTTTAATTGTTGAAGATTCATTGAGGGTATAAATAATCAGAGTACACTGATTGCTTTTTTTAGATAAAGTCCCTTTATAATTGTGTCCTGACCCCAAAAGGTGTGTCATACACCATGACCCCAATCCCCATTCCTCTCCTTCCTTCCTTCTCTTTGCTCTTCCCAAGGCAGCTCTTCTACTGCAGAACACAGAAAGCTCTCTTCCCTGGAGTCTCAGTCCCCACCTCTGGGCTCTGTTTAAAGTCACTAGATCACTTGCCCAAGTTCTCTCAACATGGTCCACACTCTTGGACCCTGAAGGCAAAGACTGTAGGGTAGCTTTCCCACAGTGGCTGTGCATTGGGCAGCCCACAGCCAAACAATGAGAGCTCTGTTCTAGACCAGCAGCTCACTCTCGAACTCTGGACACTCTCAAAGTCACACACTTGCCCAAGGTCTCCTAAGGTAATTCAACCAAGTGCCCATGTCAAAACAAAAAAACAAAACAACCTGCAGGGAAGGACTTCCTCTGTCTACAATCTCACTATTACTGTTGCTAAAGCCATGGCAGGTGTCACAGCCTCAAACCAAATGCAACTACTTACCATTTGTCCACTTCTTTTGTCTTCCGCCTGGGGTTCAGAAGTATCCTGCTGCCTCCATGCATCTCCAAAGCGATGTTTCTGGAAATAGCCCATAAGCCAGAGGTGCCTAGAGTCTTTTCTCCTCAATCTTACTGCACCTGGTTGCAAAAAGCTGTTACTTGGCCACCATTTTACTCCATGACTATGGCTTCATTTTCAATTACACTATTTAGCAACTAGTTAATAAAATATGTTGTCATTCCTTGTGAAAGATAGATTGAACTTGAAAACATAGAGACTATGTTTTTTGAGGACGAAAGGAAAAATTTGTTAAGTATGTCAAGTATTTTAAAATTGAATAAAATTTTTACAAAATTTTGTAATGTAATTTTCTATTTCTTTTTCGAAGTTGATAGTTTTCTTTAGAGACTTAGAGATTTTCTTCATAATTATGAGATTTAGATAAGGTAAAACATTGGGGAAGGCTATTTCATAATTGTCTGAGTCCATTTCCTGCTGATAAAACATAATACCAAAGAACATAGAATTTATTAAAAAAAGAAAAAATATTTATTTTAGGTCACAGTTCTAGAGGCTGGAAAGTCCAACAGCATGTCACTGGCATTTGTTGAGGGCCTTCTTGTTGCATTATATTATGCAGAAGTACAAGGGAACATTCTAGACAGACTTCTAAATGGGGGTCAAACTTATCCTTTTATCAAGATCTCATTGCCATGATAACTAAACCACTCTCACCATAACAGCATTAATCCATTCTTAAGGGAGAAGCTCTCATGGCTTAATCACCTATGAAAGATACCATCTTAGAATACTGTCTCAATGGCAACCAATTTTTCAATACAAAGCTCTACGGAAACACATTGAAACAACAGCAATAATATACATGAAAACTTTTTGAATGATTATGAAATTTGACCCAGTTATTCAACTTTTGTGATTTTTGTAAAATAAAATTATATCCTAGATGTGCACATAATCTTTGCTATAATTTTAATATATGAGACAAAATGGTAAGCAAATTGGGAATTGTATAGGAAGTCATCATTTATTCATGAAAAGTAAAGTACTTCTGCATTATTTAAACACAAAAATAGTTATCCAGCCATTAAAATCTTATATGAGGCTTTACTTGTAAGTTACCAACATGTTGCTATCAAATCATAGTAGCCCAGAATTAATGTTTTTTTTAACTTAGTTATGTGTCTATAACTATATACCAGAAAGGCCACTAAACTATTGATTGTAATTGACTTTGAGTTAACAATTATGAGCAATTAATGTTTTAGTTTTCCATACATACTGCATTTGTTAATGTTTCTACAGTTATGCAGACAAAACTATATAATTAGAAAAATTAGTATTTCATTTAATAGCCTACCAAACTATGTGATGAGTTAGTATATTGAAAATAAATCCATGACATTTTAAGGCACACATTTGGAAGGCAGCTATGCTCACCACTATACCACCAACATTATAGAGTACATTTGGAACCCCGTGTTTGAAAATTTCCCTGTGGAAGAAAGAACTCTACATGTGCCATAGATACCTTTCATTTAATTACTTTTTCTGCAAGTCACCAACTTATCTAAACATAGTTAAGTATTTTTTTATCTTGAGTCTCAATTTTTCTATGCCTTATAGATAATCATGCCAACAGCATGAAATTACATAACAAATTATGTAAGTATTTATGTAACAATTGCATAGCAGTTTACGATTTTCTTTGTATATATAAATATATTCTTAATGCATACTTAATATGTATGTTCACAATATTTCTATGTGTCCATGTATATAACTAGATATATTATCTAGATAATATGTGGATATATTATGTTATCTATATGCCTTAAACTCCCCAAAGGAACTACCTAATATAAAGTTTCCATAAGGAAATGCTTAGTGGTCATGTTTTATAGCAGGGGTGTCCAATCTCTTGACTTCTCTAGGCCACATTGGTAGAAGTGGAGTGGGCCACACACTAAAAATACAAAAAAATAACAAAAAGCTGATGAGGAAAAGAAAAAAAGTACATGCATAATTTTTTTGATATCCACTACCACAGATAAGTTAAAAATAGTCCTAACATAATAGCATTTATAATGCAGAAACCCATTGCATTTTCCTAACTAAACTATTTCTTTAACTAACTATGTTAATTGGATGAATTTACTTTTTACTTTTATTGCTTTAAGGTATTTATGATCTTTAACACCAACAGAGTATGGAAGGTGTTAAAGAAAAACAGTCCAAGAGCAGGATGTCAGAAAAGACCCTAATGAAGACAGCACACAAATCACAGGAGTGACAATTAAGAAGCTTGTTTGCTCAGACAGACGGATGTCATAAAACAGAAGCAAAGAGATATTTTATCTCCTTATCTGCTCTGGAACAAATCTTGCCTTCTCTAAGAAAATTTAAACATTATGCATATCTAACTTTACAAACACACCCCCTCTCTCAGGGCTGATGGCCCCGCCAATCCAGATGATTCTCGGTCTGCTTAGAGATCTTCCTGCTAGGGGAGAGGTGAAATTCCAACAAGCCATCTCTTAAATTTTAAAGGTGCCAGGCCTCTCATAGCATGTTGCATTGAAATCGGGATTTTCTCCATCTACTTCTCTCCTGTTTATGTTTTCCTTTGTCTATCCTCTGCAATCATTTTTCAATTCAATTCCTAAACTACTTATAACTAATTCTTGACTATTGGTTTTAAGCTTATAAAATCATTATTACTAGTAATGCAAGCACATCAAGATATGACTCTTCCCTTAGTACTTCCACATCCCACTGCAAGTGTGTAGAATAGGTCTAAATATTTCCTAGAGAGCTAGTCTTGCTGTGGACTTCAACAAAACTTCCTTGATGTTTACAATTCAGTAAAAGATTTTACTTCTCCATCAAATTTAAAGCTTAACTTAGCAGGATATAGAATTCTGGGCTGAAAATTGTTTTATTAAAGTATGTTAAAGTTAGATGACCCTTCTCTTCTGGCTTGAAAAGATTTATTTGAGATGTCCATGGTCACCCTGATGGGTTTGCTCCTGGAGATCAATTGATGCCTACTCCTGCTACTTGTAGAATCTCCCCTTTCGTCTTGACTTTGGACAGGTTCATGACAATGTGTCTTGGAGAATCTTTGTTTGAGTTGAGATAACCTGGGCTTTGATATCCTTCTGAAAGGAGTATGTGGAACTTTGATGATACTTAGGAAATTGCCACTTATGATATACTCTAGTAGGGTTTCCCTTCCTCTCGGCATTCTTCTGCCCCTTCTGGGATACCTGTAATTCCTGTGTTTGAATGCTTCATAAAGTCCCATAATTCGCTTAGGGAATGTATTGCTTTCTCTCTCTTTTTTCTGTCTCTAATTGTCTGTGTTATCTCTAAGAGCTTTACACTACTGTACCTCTGAGATTCTTTCTTCTGCTCAGCCTAATATGTTATTGATACTTTCTACTGTATCTTTAAGTTCTCTGATTGACTGCTTCAATTCTTTAAGCTCCATGATATCCTTCTATAGTCTTTAAGTCATTCATCTGTTATATAATTCTATTTGGGGATTTCCTTTTGATTATTTTCTGCTGTCTCAGAAACTTTCTTCATTGTTTATACCATCCATATTTTAAATTCCCTTACTGCCATGTCTAACATTTCTTTATAGGTGGAATCCTGTGCAGTAGCTATCTCCCGATCCCTTGGAGAGGGGGGAGGGTTGCTCTGTTCTGGTTTATCATGTTGCCAGGATTTTTTTGCTGCTTCTTACTCAGAGTGTGTGTGTGTGTTTATCTGTTTCCTTGCCCTTCTTTTTTCTTTCACTTCTTCATGCTCTTTACCATATCTCTGACCTAAGATATTGAAGTATCCTTTTGGTATAAGATGAAAAGTAAGGCAACAGTGAAGGGCAAGAATGGATAAAGACATAAAATAAAAGAGAGAAAAGAATAAGGAAAGGGATAAATAAAAGAGAAGACTAACAAAAAGAAGAGAGGAACAGAAAGAGAGAGACAGGAGTAATATTAGTTTACAGTAGAGTACTTTGACCCACACTTATAAAACCCATCCTTTTTTGGGCTGGCTTGAGTGTGTCCCTGGAGATCCAGAGCCCTTTTCCAGCCTAAGCACAAATAAGACCCCACATACACCAAATGGAGTAGAAAAACAAAAGTACTGTAAATCAAAAGAAAACAAACAAAAAATCTTAAGGGATTAAATTTGGAGGAAAAAATAAAAATGGGGGCAGAAAATCTAGCAAAATTGAATTCCTTGTTATTAAAAAAGGAAATAATAAAAAATTATAATTATAAGAGAAAAAAGAAGAAAGAAAGGAAAAGAAAAATCTAGGGGACAAACTTTGAAAAAAAATTTTAAATGAGAAAAAAGCAAAGTCCATCTGTGTGTGTATTATCATATATATGTATACATATATATGATATACATACACATATGTATATATATGTACACATATCTATCTATATTTATAGATATATTTATATTTATAAAATATAGATTTTATCTATATTTATATTTGTAGAGATATATAGCTAGCTAGCTAGCTAGCTAGCTAGATAGATAGATAGATAGATAGATAGATATCTTGCTATATATTGCCTGGGAAACAGGTGATCTTCTGGTGTATGAGACGGTAATCACAATACTGATAGAGCTGTATAAGATGGAGACTGCAAGCTTCAGTCTTGCTGAGGAGTCCTGGTCCTGTCTTTTTGACTTTTTTGCCCTCAATTCCCACAGGGTTGGGAGCCTGAAGCTCTCCTCAGACCATTTCATACACATACGTTGACCTTTCCAAACCATGTCCCTTGGCCATGCAGTGGCTTTCCAGGAAAGCTTGTGTTGTTCACATCTCCCCAAAAGTTGCTGCCCTGCTTATCAAATGCACCAGATCTGGCTTTGCAATAGGACCCTGAGGGCCAATCCTGCAAGGCACCTTTCCCCACACTGCTGTGCCTGGCCTGGAGCCAAACAATGAAAGCTCAGCTCCACCCAGTGGCTTAGTCCTGGCCCCTGAATGCTGTTCAAAATCATTTGCTTGCTCATCCATGCTCTCCCAAGATAACTCAACCCAGTGCCCAGGTCCAAAAGAAAAAAACAAACAAACAAAAAAGAGAACCAGGGCAGACCTTCTCTGTCTGTAAACTGTCCTCTGCCAGCATGCAAGTACTTGCCCTTGTGCCACTTCTCCACAGCTTCTGTCCTCCCCTTGGCGTCTTAAAGTTTCGCTCTGCCTACCCGGGCCCCTGAAGGTATATTTCTGGGGAGAACCACAAGCTAAAGATGCCTGGTATCTTTTCTCCACAATCTCACTACAAATAGCTGCAAAAAAAGCTTCCTCTACTCCACCATCATGCTCTGCCCCTCCAGCATCAATACTTTTAAAAATTCCCTTGGCCCTTATGAAATTCATTGTCTTGATGACAATTTGCATGGAATTATCTATTTTTAAGGTTTTTGTGCACAAATTTGCTTGATGTAATATGCAATAATACTTCATCAAACTTGAGTTTGGCAGCAACCGAATCATCTTCTATTAATTTTATAAGTTCCTCTCTCTTACCTACTATCTTTGGGGTCACCTAAGTAGCTATACTATATATGTGGATAATGAACAAAGAAAATCATTTTAATATATTTTTCTGTTTCATATAAAACAAATGATTTAGTTGTGTCTTTTAAATGTGTTATTTAATGTCTAAATAAGCCATTATTCAGGTACATTATATTTGTAACCAAGACCTCTAATAAAAATGGCACACTGAGATGTATTTGTAGCTACTGTGCTTTCATCTATCCCAAAGCATAAAATTTAAAATTGACAGCTTTCCTTTTTAGACTTTTTTCAATAGATTATCCAGTTTATTCAATTGTCTTGCTATGGAGTCTTGAGACAAACTGATTTTAGAAATATCTCCCTTTTTGTCTGGACAAATTATATCTGTCATGCTTTCCACACTTTGGTTAATAAACTCACCATCATTAAATGGCTTTCACTTTTTTTTTTTTGCTAACAAATAGGCTGCCACCTAATACCTTTTAAAATAGAATCTGTCTGAATTAAAGGTTTTGGTTTTTGTTTTTGTTTTTGTTTTTTTTAAGAGAGAGAGAGGTCTCACTCTGTCACCCTGTGTAGAGTGACATGGTATTATTATAGCTCACAGCAACCTTAAACTCTTAGGCTCATGGGACCGTTTTGCCTCAGCCTTTTCAGTAGCTGGGACTACAGGTATGTTCCACCACACTGGATAATTCTATTTTTGGTAGTGACAGAGTCTCACTCTTGCTCAGTCTGGTCTCAACACCCTGAACTTAAACAGTTCACCTTCCTCCACCTCCCAGAATGCTTAGGATTACAGTGAGCCAGTGGGTAACTGTATTAACTTTTGGTAACTTATAAAAAGTATTTTATACCTTATTGGTAACTTTTTAAAAAAGTATTTTATTGAAAAGGCAGACTTTTTTTACTTTCAACATTTTGTCCTTAGGACACATTTGGCCAAGGTCCCACCTCAGGAGCAGGGTCCTTTAAGACCTATAGATCTGGCAGTGATTAAATGGGGAAGTATAAAGTTAGAATTGATGGAGACAAAGAGACAAGACATACAGACTAGAATTTTCAAAGGTGGAAGCACAGGGTACCACTGCCCATTTGTGGGGTTCCGAGGATAGTCCTTAGTATCAGTTCCACTCAACTTTTATTGAAGGCTATTTGTTCCTTAGCCCAGGGGGTAAGTTGAGGAAGGGAACAAAGATGTCAGCAGTTTCTCTGAATAAGCATATCAGCTTCTATTGTCCCTGTAATCATTAACTTTAAGGGTCTGCACAGTCTTGAGAAATCTGAACCTGAGCCTTGTGTGGGTTGTGTGGGTGAAGCCTCCTGTCTGTGGTGACACACACAGATTCCAAGGGGGGTGTTAATACCTGCTAGTTCACTGTGGGGTAAAACTCCACTGGTGTTACTCTTCTCTGAAGAATCAGTGGGAAAGGGAGATTTTCCTCTCATCACTACCACAGAGGGTCTTCCTCTGTGATGAAAGACATAAGCCCTCCTACCCATATTTCAGGGCTTGAGGTATTCTCTTAATCTCTGTCTCAGCCATAATACAAGTCTCCACAACAGGTATTTGTTTTGGCTGCTGACTGGAAAGGAGGTGGCCTAGTTAATGATTCTTGATAGGCCTTGCACACAGCATCCTCTGTGCCCATTATTCCTTCAGCATGTTTACAGACCCAGCAAGGGTGCTAGCAAGCTGTATTACCTACAGGCCAGGCTTCTAGAAAAAGCTGGAAACTTGCTCAGATAAGAAATTTAGCAGCAGCTAGTTAACTAGCTGACTTTCCTTTGTTCTGACCTGCTCAGCTTACTTTTTCATTTTCTCCCTTTTCTGGGAGTGTTTTCCCTTGCCAAGAATGGGGTCTTTGGTCCCCATTCTGCCTGCACGTTCCTTCATAGACATTAACTTTGGCAGCATGTTTTCACATATAATGCTTTTTTCACATTCTAGTCTTTGAAATTTTTCACAAATTTCCTAAAAAATTAAATAGAGTCCCTTAACTATTTTCCTTGAAAAAAAAGTATTCATATCTCCAGTTTTCACTGAACAAACTTCCTTCATCCACATTTTTTATTTTTGGTGCATATGTTTTCTTTTGTGATATTCTAGAAGCCATGCAGGTACTAAAATGGGTAAAGATGTAACTTAAAAACTTGGACTCTTCTTTTCCAAGGTGAAATTAGAGTTTGGTACTTACTTATTTTTTCCTGTTATCACATTGGGGGAATAAACACTAATTAGACAACATTATGATGAGGTCCACTAAAAATAGGCCCAGCTGTGCCAAAGAATTGTCATATTCAAATTCTCAGTTCTGCTTAAGAGTCCAAGACATTGCACGTGGGGTTTAGCACAATTCTCATTACCAAAAAATTATGTGAACTTTTCTCCTCTACAGAGCCACCTGTTAATGTATATCAAGGGCAAAGTGCTGGCTCAAACTTCAAGAGATTCTAACTCCTGGTAGTTCTCTTTAATATACTTGCATCTAATTATATATGCCCTGCTTACTAGACTTGGGATTTATATATTCAATAATTAAAAAAACTCTCACTCACTTATGTGATATTTACTCAAATAATTTAATTTCACTTTAGTGAAATTAAACAAACAAACAAAAATACAGGAAAGATACCATTAAAACAAACAATTTTAATAAACAATTTTCTGTGTCATGAAAAGATTTGTTAAAATCTGTATAGATGTCTAATTTACCTAAGAAATCTATGGTCTGTCAGGTTCTAACACATCAAAGGAAATCTGACTCCTTTTGAGTTCACTATACTGAAATTTTCAGTATGGTTTAATACATTTATGAAATATTATAAATGATATTATCACAAACTTCCTTATTAGATGAATTTAAACAATTGATGCTATATAGCACTGCTGTTAGATCTATGCAAAACTTTTCTAACTGTCCAAAACTGTTCTATTAAGGCGCTCCAGAGAAGGAGAACAAGAAGGAATATATATATATTTATGCACACACACACACACACATATTTCTACCATTCTGCTTAATGTAATGTGATATTGTTGTAGTTTTAATTTGCCTTGGATAATTTTATAAATTATAAAACTATTGAAGATGCTTAATATGTGTCTTCTTCTGATCAAATTCTAGGTATTTCTTTAAAGTATTTTTTATTGTGACAATTACAAAGTACACTTATCATGATATCTAGCCTCTTAAACTGTTAAGCACACAGTACACTATTGTTAATTATAAGCACAATGTACAGTAAATCTCTAAACCTTTTTATCTTGCCTGACTAAAACTATCCCCATTGAATAGTGGCATCCCATTTTCTTCTCCCCCCAGCCCCTGGGAAGCACCCCTCCACTTTTTGTTTCTATGATCTGCATACAGACAATGAGTATTGTTCAACTATGAAAAAGAAAGATATCCTGACGTGTGAAACAACATGGATGAATTTTGAGGACATTATGGTCATTAAAATAAACTAGCTGTGGAAGGACAAATAATGCATGATTCCACTTACAGGAAGGATCAAAAGTAGCCAAATTCATAGAAACAGAGTTTTCGTTCTGAAGGATGTGACACTTTAGCTGAAATCAGAAAGATAAGTGGGAGATTACCTAGATAAAAAGCAATAAAGCAACTTTATTGGTGAATCACATGTAACTCTGTCCTAGAAAGGGTATTATATGCATAAATGAATAAAAGAAGATTGGATTGACTGGAGCACAGACATTAGTGGTAAAGGGCGAGGTGAAGAGACAGGTAGGAGACACACCACAAGGAGAAATCTAAGACTTATTAAGGAATTGTACATTTAGTTTAGGAAACTAAGAAACTCTTTTCTTAAATATTTTCTGAGCTTTTATCACTAACTTATGTTTTAAGATATTTCCCCCACTTTATTTTCTACCTATCATAATTAAGATGGGGGGAGATAAATTTATTGAATACATAAGAACTGAATGTACCAATTTTTGGTATGTTTTGAAAGAAAACTGTAATCTCAATTTTAATTGAGAATACTAATTTTAAAAATGTTAAATATCTTTTCTTTCTCAAACTATGTTTTTTAATTCAGTTATTATTTTTAAACTTCTTAGTTATTTTAATCTCTACTGCTTTTTTTAAAAGTGCATGATTAACAGTGGATATTTACTCCTAAGGAAATTGATTGCTAAAATAGCTTAATTCCTTGACTAAGTATAACCTTCAGTGTTTATTTTCTACCATTTTATTTTTCTCTGAATGCTAAATTTGAGCAAAACTGTCAATGTGTGCATGATAAATGTCCAGACAAGTTTTACTTTAGACTATTTAGGAAAATAACCAGATACCAAGTTTTCATTTACCCCACCAATCTTTTCTTCCCTGCATAATGCAAGACAAGATAGTGAAGTCATCATAGGTTTCTGTCCATGACTTGAGGCTTAAGCCTAGAAGTCAGCATGGAGGACATATCAGTACTTAACACAAATCTTTGAAATCAGTTTTCCTGATAATTTCCTCAGATTTAGAATAAGAACAATGAAGATATAGTTCTGTATGGCCATCCACTGTCTTGAGATTCATTTGAAATTCAAGGTTAAAATGGCAGTCAATACCCTAAGCTAGAAAGCCAAATATTCATGGGAAAAGGTAATAGAGCCAAGAATTAAGTACATGGGCTGCAGAGAAGAGGCAGTAACATAGAGTGTGACATAAGAGCAGTATAAACAGTTACCTCATGAATATTGGCATATTGTAATATCCAGGTCTAAAACAAAGAATACTAAAAAAAAAACATTTTTTCAATAAAAAAATTCAATAAATTGGGGCAGTGCCCATGACTCAGTGAGTAGGGCGCAAGCCCCATATACCAAGGGTGGCGGGTTCAAACCTGGCCCCGGCCAAACTGCAACAACAACAAAAAAAGTCAGGTGTTGTGATGAGCACCTGTAGTCCCAGCTTCTCAGGCGGCTGAGGCAAAAGAATCACCTAAGCCCAAGAGCTGGAGGTTGCTGTGAGCTGTGTCACCACTGTACTCTGCCAAGGGTGACAAAGTGAGACTCTGTCTCTAAAAAAAAAAAAAAGAAAAGAAAAGAAAAGAAAAGAAAAAAATTCAATAGATCAGTTTTGTTAATGTTGTAATCAGAGACAGCATGTGTCCCCCCAGACACCCAACTCTGTATATGTAGCTGTTGAACATATGAGAAATGCAGATGGGCTTGAAATGCAGACTTGCGATGTTCGCAAAGAGAATGGAAGGTGGAGTCATGGAATAAATCGCACTGACAGAGTGGGTACAGACAGGAAAAAAAACAAGGGAAAAAAGCCTGGGGAAATCAACATTTTATGTGTTAGTGAAGCCGTGGCACTCCTAAAAATGACTGAAAAGAAATTGTCAGAGATGGAGGAGAATGTACTGTTAATGAGGCAAACGGGGGAGGGGTGTGCCTTAGAAAACAACCACAGTTACAACTGAATTATAATAATAAAGTACCTAATATGTATGTGTGTATATGAATGTGTAACAAAAGTGTTGCTAGTAACCTTGGCAATGGAATTTAAGTACACCGACAGGACTGAAGCAATAATGCAGTGAGTAGAGAAGGGATGGAAGTCGCGCAGAGTAGCGCGGGGTAGAGAATTTTCTCTCTAAATTGTAGTTTGCTGGAGTGAAAGCAAAAGAAAGAAACCAACAAGTGTGGGGGCTCAGCAGACGTCAAGAGATAGTTTGTTGTTTTCTGTTCTCACGTTTAGCAGATAGTTAGGTAAATGTATATAAAAGTGCTTTAGCGAGAATTTGCTTGCTTGAGGATAGTGAAAAATAATAAGGATAATTAAAAGGGGAGCAAGAGATTTAGCTGGAATATTAGATCAATGGATCTAGTTTAGAAATGAGATAACGGCTTTCGGTGGGTTCATGGAAAACATATTCAAGAGGAAACAAAGTCTGAGAGGTCCATCTAGTGTTTTCTAGCTCATCTATTTGCCATCATGTAAAAAATGTATTTATACAATCTGTGTCAGTAAATGTCTATCTGTAGCAATGTCCATTATTTTGATACTGCACATAGTATTTTGTTAATAATTACATTGATGTACATTTTGTTTATGTCATAATAATTTTGTCAGAATTTGGTACATGTAATAAAAAAGTCTCTATTTAAAAGCACATGAGAATAAACAAGGTACTCTAACTCCTAACCTGACTATGTAAGACACTTTGCTTCACCTCATACAACAAATCAGCCTTTTTTCTCTTTTCTTCTTTTTTCTTGTTCCCAGCAAATCAAGGTATTGAACGGCAGCAGTTGGCTTAGACAAGCTCAGGTCAGAGGAAAGTGGATTTCTCTGGATTGCTGATGTTTCAGAAGTTTTATTCAGTCTTTGGGAGATAAGGAAATGATCTCAAATAAAACTTTTCACAACCCTATTGTACTTTCTTTATCTTCTAAGTAAAGCCCCTTGTCAGCCTTTGATCCTACTCCACTAAAGTTTCTGGTAATTCAGCTGTCCCAGAATGATACCCTTTACAGTATTATGTAATTGCAAACCAGGTGGTAGAACTTCGAGAGACCAACAAAAATATCTTAAAAGGTTATTTTAGAAACTATTAGTTGCTAAATTACACTCGTTTTCCTCACCACTTGAAGTTTCCTGCATGTAAAGTATGCCCAGGATTACCTAATTAAAATAGAGAAGAAAAAAATTTTTTTTTGCAATTTACCTTTAAGCAAAAGCATATTTTTATAATAACCCTGCAGCTGTACTTTTCTCTAGTGCCTTTTCCTAACAAAATGTATGCCATATTCAATAATCCTTTCACCTGTAGGTCTATTGGGCACTGCTAATAATAACTAGACCTTTGCTATTTGTAGAGAAAGCAGCCCAGTAAAAATGGGGTCAGAAAAATCTCCTTTACAATGCATGAACAACTTTCTATAGGAAAAGAAAGAAGACTTGTGAGGGTGTATCCTTGATAAACAGAAACAGAATGTCTAAATACTTTACATCAAATTGATCACTTTTATAAAACTAAACATATTACATAATTTGTCATTTCACAATTAGACTATGTAAAATGATTTTTAAAAGAGTGTTAAGACTTACCTGTGTGAATATAACTTTATTATATGTATATGTTATTCAGGTGATTCAGGTGTAAGAGCTTCTAAGTATAAATGTATATTGTACAACGGGAATGGTGGTCTTCCCTTAACTTTAATCATGTAAATGATCTTTTATTTTTGTCTTTAGTCAAGTCTTACTTTTCTTTCCTTGTTGGAGAGTTAAACGAGAGGTGGATTAAAGTTAAGTATATAAAATGAATTTGACAAGAGTGAGTATGGAGGACGATTTGGAAAAAAATCATGCATCTTATGATATTACTCTGGTGTAAGTTTTTTCTGGAGGAATGATGATTTTTTTCAACCTATTTCTTAAACACGTTACAGATTCCACAATGCAAATTCACTGTCACTTTCCACGCCTCCTATTGGTATTTACTCAGGGAAATCTATCAAATACTTTTAAAATCTCTATGCAAGCTTTGCTTAAGGACTATAAATTAAAGATTTTTTTAAATACAGATTATGTCCAGCATTTCTTACAGAAATCTCTTTAATCCATATTTCCTATGATTTGTTACTATAATTTATTGCATTTAACACAATAAACTAATTGCTAAACTTATTAAAAGGCAAGAGATTATCTATTAAAAAGGGTGCTTAAACTTTTTTTCTACTGTACCTGATATTTAATCACGACTGTGGTAAGTGATTATTTTGTAAACCCCTGTGTGGGCATGGGCACTCTGAGACTTACATAGTGTTTCCAAGAATATATGGCCCTTTCATCTGTTGTGATGGGCTTGGATCTAGTTAGTGGCTCTCTGTGAGAAAATGAAAATGTCTGAAACATTAATATTTCAGCATTTATATATTTAACATAGAAATACATATTTTATACAAATATAATTTTAGCAGAATCATGTTCCCATCTAAAAAATTCAAGTAACTATTGGAATGCTGAATGAATAGTTGAAATGAAGGGTTTTATGATCTTAAGAAATATTTGATCAATATGAGTAAAAATTTCTGCTTTTCAAACTTTATTTTAAATTACTTTTTCTTATAGGTAGAATTTTGCTTCCATTTATGAAGCATTTTCTCAGTTCCTCTCTTGGATATTCTTTAAATACATTGAAATCTTAACTTTGAGAATGAGTGATTTCTGCCGTCAGTGGGACTGGCAAAATGAATATGTATTTTAATAGAAATAAAAATTATTTTTTAAACACTCATTTTCATTTGCTTTTTAGATTATCTTTCCTATAGCTCTGTTGACTAAACACTGGTGAAGAGATGTCAAGAGTATAAATATGGACATTAATAGCTACAGATTTCAACTAAGGACCACACAGCTCATACAGTGTACTTAAATAATGTCTAAATATATCTCACTCAGCACCTCTAACATTGTGAAAAAAAATGTCAATGAGTTTCCAGTTTGATAGTGAATAAAAAGGTAAATATGCTATGATCCTTATTGTTGAGCATAGGAAATCAAACATACATATCTGAACCAAGGTCATTACTTGAGCTTGTTTATAGGCAACTGAGGATTTTGAATATCCTTTAGTGCAGTGATCCCCAATCTTTTTTCCACCAGGGACTACTTTCATAGAAGACCATGAATTTTTTCATGGACTAGAGATGGAGGTGATTTTGTTTGGAGTCTGCAAACAATTGATTTATTATTGTCTTTGAGCACAACTTTCTACTAACGACATTCTGTAATTGCAGCCACACCCCAGTGCTAGCATTGCCACCTCAGCTTCACCTCAGATCATCAGATTCTCACAAGGAGCCCGTAAACTAGATCCCTGTCACACACAGTTCACAGGAAGGTTCACACTTCTCTGAGAACCTAAAGCTGCTGCTGATCTGACAGGAGGCAGAGCTCTGGCCGTGGTGTGAATGTTGGGAGCATCTGTAAGTATAGAAGAAATTTCCACCTGCTTCCTCACCACTCACGTCCTGCTGTGCAGCCTGGTTCATATCAGGGGACAAACAGTAACAGTGTGTGACCCACGTGTCAGGGACGACAGCTTCACAGAAGTAGAGTTACAAATTTGTCTGCCTTCCTTATGTATCATTTTGTGAACAACACGAAGAAAACTTTGTAGCTTCCATTCCATTCCTTTTCTTTCTCTCTGTGTGTTTCTTTTCCTGCCTTTACCTTGTTCTTTTATCTATGTTTCTTATGATTTGAGAGATTACCATGAAAAGAAAATGGTTATGGTTTTATATAACATCACCTTGAGAAAAGACTCCATTGTAAGTGTAAACAACCTGTAGTCTTTCTGAAGGGAGGAAAAAATGGAAAAGAAAGGTATTAAAGTTCTACTGGGATAGGTAGCCCTTTCTCCCTACCATCTTTCAGAGAAGGTCCTGAGCACATTCTTTGGAAGATCTGTGACTAAACAGCTTTGGAGTTTTCAATAGAGAACAGGTAATTAATTCCACAGTAATCAAGGTTGTTTGGTTTGTATTAGTTTTGTATATGGGTAAGACAATGCATTTTATCATCAAAGAAAAACTGAAAGATGAAGGATTCAAAGCAAATTTACAACATAAATGAAGGTCCTTGGAAGATAAGCAAGATGCTTAATAGTTCATTAGGAAAATCTACCCAGAAGTTATAATGATGACAGCGGTGTAAAATGTTAGTAGCAGCTGATACAGGGAGATCCAACCTTTAGTGTTTCACTCGCATGTTTCTGTTAAGCTACCAAGGTTCTCCACAATAATTTGGTTCGGGATCAGATGGAGTTGAGCAGATACCTCTTCAGTTTCAGGGCTGAGTCTTGTTTCCTTAAATCTTTAGCATTTTTACTCAGACAGACCTTTCATTGTATCTCAAAAATCACCATTACCTCCTATTATGTTTGTTTCTTGTTTTTTTTTTTCTTTTCTTCCTCTTCTTTCCCTTCCTCCTCTTCTTCTTCTTCCTGCCTCCTTCCTCCTCTTTCTAAACATCCTCCTCCTGCTCAACTTTGCAACTTGCCCCTATCTCCTAGCTGTAAGCTTAGTAAAGATAAGAGATTTAGCAGAGATATAAAATTAGTGAACAGTGCAGGTTAAGCTGATAATAAGAGCAGTGACAGAACATGTTAAGAGATTAATTAGGACACATTAATGCACTTTGCCTTCACCTTAAAAGCAATTAAGAGCCTTTGATATCTATAAGCTGAGATAGTGAAGTACTTTGACCTAATTTCAAGGGATCCTTCAACCACAGTAAAGAGAATGAATACTAGACAGAGGGCTAGAACAGATTAGTGTAGCTTAGTGAGAAGGCTATGTTAGGGGGCCTGGAAATTGATAATAAGAGGTATAATTATGAATTACACAAGTCGAGAACAGTAAAAGTGTAAAAAACATTATCACCACTACTGGTTAAGAAACTGGAAATCTGTCGGACATAGTAGTTGCATTTAAACATGTTTTTATTTGGGTCCTATGGAAAAGGAATTTAATAATATCCCTGTAAGATTCATACTGGGAAGGACTTCAATATCTAAAACATGAGCATCTCTGTATTATCGATATATAGTTTAATAGTTTTCTATAGTTATAAATTCTCATTGTAAAATATTACAATATAACATTCTCAAAACACCAGTTAGCAAGTAAAGTTTATATCAACTTCAGCAATGAATTAATTATGGGCTTAAATTTTTAAAAACATGTCTCAAGGATGAATACTTGAATTCTGACTCCACCAGAAGAGTGAAATATCATGTTTAAAGATATCATATGTTAACTAGAGGATGTATCAAGATGCTGTGGAAACATCTAAAATGCAATTATTTTGAAGTGATATGTATTCTCTTTTATCATGCTTTCATGCGAAAAAAATTTCCGAAGAATATCACCTTGAGGTTCCATTGATCCTTTCACTCACATCTCACCAGAAGAGAAAGTATGACTTAACAAATTGATGTGTTTGAGAAAAAGAAAATGTCTGAATGGCTCCTAACATTACCTATCTTCCTTCTTGCATACTCACAGGATCAGGGGAATTTTGGTCTCTGTTACAGGCTGTCAGAAGTTGGCCCCTCGGTGTCGTGGTTTTCTCTCAGTTCCATGTTTAAGTTTATTGATTTGGCTTCTACACTCATCAAGAATGAGTAAATCCACCTTTCCTTTTCCTCAAAACTATATATTTTTCATAACTTTTAACTTGAAAAATTCCTAACATGCAGAAAAGTTGAATGCTGTGTATGAAGAACATTCATATACTCACTACTTATATTCAACAAAAGCAAGGATGATTTAATATTAAAAATTCAATTTAGTCAACTATGTAATTTAAATTTTGAAGAAAAATATGTATAATTTTGTAAGACACAGAAAAAAATCACTTGATCAAATTCAACCACTATTTCTAATAAAAACAAAACAAACAAACTCAGGAAATTAAGAATAGAATGAAACTTACTCATTTTAATGAAAAATACATTCAAAATAACTTGAGGCTACATCATTTTTAACATAGAAATATTGACTTATTTTCCATTGAATTAAGGACAAATTAATTTTTTTATGACAACTCGTATTTAAGAAAAACAAAAGAATTACAAGATTAAAAGAAACGTTTAAAAATGAATGAATAACACTCATTACTAGGGGCAGTGCCTGTGGCTCAAATGAGTAGTGTGCAACCCCCATATGCCAGAGATGGCAGGTTCAAACCCAGCCCCAGCCAAAAAAAAAAACTGCAAAAACTCATTACTAATTTATGTTATAATTGTATATGAAGAACATTTAAAATAATTTCCAACCATTTTCAAGTAAAATTAGTAAGTGAATTTTGGAAGGCAACTAGATATTTCTTTAATATATAATTATCAACTTTACTTATATAAGCAATTATCTTAAAATCAGGATTTTATTGACTTGGCACCCATATCTCAGTGGTTAGGGCACTGGCCACATACACCCAGGCTGGTGGGTTCGAACCTAGCCAGGGCCTGCTAAAGAACAATGACAACTGCAACAAAAAAATATTCAGGCATTGTGGTGGGTGCCTATAGTCCCAGCTACTTGGGAGGCTGAGACAAGAGAAACTCTTAAGCCCAAAAGTTTGAGGTGGTTATGAGCTGTGACTCCATGGCACTCCACTGAGGGCAACATAGTGAGACTCTGTTTCAAAAAAAAAAAAAATCAAAAATTTATATTTTCCTGTAATGTCTTTTACAATAGAATAAAACTCAAATATGTAGGATGAACCAAATAAAAATGTGCAAAACCATTACAATAAAAAACTAATTGTTGCTGGGGAAAGTGAAGGGAGAAATTAAAGAATGTAGAGGAATGTGTTTATACTTTGTAAGATTTACTATTAAGGCATAAGTTTCCCTGAAATCAGTCTATTGCCTGTAATCTGAATAAATGTCTCGGTAGATAATTTTATGTGTATATGTAAACTTATTTACAACTTATTGGTAAACTTATTTGAAAACAGAAACAGGAATACAAAGGATCTGATATACCAATACTATCTTAAAGTATAAATTTGGAGGATTAACATTGTGAATGACAAGACTTGTTTTTTTTAAGACAATAGTTTTGGTAGTTGAAAAATGTAAAACTATGATAATGAAGCAGTATAATAGGTAAAAACATAGGACTATACATTTATGGTCATTTTTTTATTTCAAAAAGATACCATTCTTTGCTAATCACTCAAAAATAGATATCATGTCAATAAACATTGATTGAACATATATGTGTGAAAATATAAAATAACCTGACATATCGTGACCTCAATTCTAGAAAGTATATAATGTAATAGGGATTATAACTCTAAATGTGAATTATACATAATCATCCAGGAAAAAAAAAAGAGAGAGAAAGAGTATCTTTATCCTTTGGGTAAAAAAGACTTCTTAAGTAGGCATTAAGTATTATTTCTAAAAGAATAAATGATTTAGATTCATTAAAATTGAAGAGCTTATGTATATTAAAAGGCAGCATTAAGAGAGTGAACAGTCATATCTACAATTACAACAATGTATTCACAAAACATATAACTGACAAAGGATATATATTTTCAGGTATATAAAATAATTAATTCAAAGAGCTTAATAGAAGGTAAAAAGTCCAATTTTTAAACGATTAAATATTTGACCAGGTATGTTGTAGCGGAGGATACACCTGTTTCCAGCAGAGCATGAGAAAGACATTGGATCTCAGTATTGCTCAAGGGAAAGGCAAATTGAAACAACAGTGTACTACTGCACACACATTTACAGTCAAAACTGAGAAAGCCTGTCAATACAAACAGGGAGAACAACCGGAACTGTCCGTCAGTGCCAGCCAGAGCATAATGTGGCACAAACTCTCTGGGAAACTTTGTCAATATCTGCTGAAGTGAAACACGGGCTTATTTGGTGACCCAGCATCGGCCTGGACAGGTGCATACCCAACAGAAATGAGGATGTGTGGCAACAAAAAGACACGCCTTAGAGTTGGTCTAAGAATTTTGTTTATAATTGCCCCAAACTATGACAACGCAAATATCCATCAACAAGACCATGAATAAACATAATTTTGCTTCTATTTGTTTAATGAAACACTGCACAGCAAAATAAAAGCAAACTACTGATAAATACAGTCTTAACTAATTTTGAGCAAAAGAAGCCAACTTCAAATGTAGATAAAACTTTAGAACAGATAAAACTAAATAATGGGGAAAGATAACATCATGGTTATAATAGGAACGAAGACACACACTGACACAGGGTACAAATTAACTTTCTTAGACTTTTGAAAATATTCTATAAATAGAGATTTATCTGGCTATACTGTTTTTTGATTATTTCCCACTCAGTTTACTTTCAGCACTTTAATATATATATGACCACATCGATAAGAAAGTTAAGCACAAAAGAGGAAGAAAAGTAATATAAGGAATTGACTGACATTTTGTGAGTAAAAAAACGAACTGTGACATTTCTTACATTACCTTTCTGGGCTTCGGCCTTAATATTATCAAGGGATATCTTGACACTAGTTCTTTGTTTCAAGGTCTGAGAAGGAGTCATTTCTTCTAGCCTTTCCCCTCCACCCCCAAATAAAAAGAGAATTATATTTAGCAAGAGAGCGCCTTGGAAAATTCCAAAGAACGTAAATAGTTTAAAAAGCATGACATTTCAGTATTTAGCTGATTGTATGCATCTAGGCCCAGTATTACAAAAGTCTACAGCAAGGATTAGTTCTGTTTTATTTTCCGTGTAGTCTATAGGCAAAGAATGATATTATATTTCAAAGTAAGCCAAGGTCCATGTGAGCTACAGAGTGTGTGAGGTTTTAGTTTCAAGTGTTGCTTCCAAATGTAGATAGATAATGCAAAACTTGGTATACCAATTTCTCTAATTGCACAGAAGGCCCAGAGGGATCTGAAAGAATTAACTTTTCTAGATGCATCCCTGTATATCAGCTCTTATTTGGCTCTGGATTTCCTAATTTTATAAATTGCAAAATGAAATGAGGTGAGAAAAATTATTGTGTCAAAAATATTCTTCCTCAGGAATAATGGTTTTTTAAGACATCAAAGGGGATGTAAGTGACTAGTGGTGTGTAAGGTAGACCTAAGAACTAGGTCCAAATGGTAAAGCTAACCACAGTGAAACAAAGCAATAACAACTAAAACAAAAATGATATAGTTAGGAAATGTTAAGAAGAAACCTTATTTCTCATTGTGCATGCTTTCTAGAAAGGAACTACTATTAGAATTCCTGGCCTCTCTATACCTCCTTCCACAGGAGAGAAAGAATGACATTTTTTTTTGGTGGGGGGACAGAGTCTCACACTGTCACCCTGACTTGTGTGCCGTGGCATCATAGATCACAGCTACCTCAAAGTTTTGGGCTCAAGCCATCGTCTTTTCTCAGCCGCTTGAGTAGCTGGGACTACAGGTGCCTGCCACAATGCCTGGCTATTTTTTTTAAAGATGATCTTGTTCTTGCTTAGACTGGTCTTGTATCCACTGGCCTCCACCTCCAAGAGTAATAGGATTATGGACATGAGCAACTGCACCTGTAGAAAAGAGTGACTTTTCTTATTTTGAATATAATTTATGGTCTGTTTTCATCTATACCCGCTGAAAGGGGAGGGCGCATTTGTATGCTCCAGGTCATTTACCAATACCTGCTGTTTATCTCCTAAAATCTATGTTGGTCAATAATAAAGATGATATTGTAATTTCCAATAACCTAATTTTAGTCTATTTATTAATTTGTTCTCAATTCAGTGGGCATGGACAATGATGTTCTTTGATTAATTCCCTGGAAATTGTAGTAGAGAATATCATTATTCAAGTGGGGTGGGAAATCGAAGTGGAGAGGAGAAATCTGGAATGAAGATGTAGATTTTTCAATAATCATAAAATTAAAGTCCATAGGCTAAACACAAGTCAATGCACTGAAGAGAATAGAGAAAGAGAAGCCTTGAATGATCCAACTTTTAAAATTCGCTAGAAAATAAGTTCAATAAAGAAGATATAAAAACAATACTTAAACAATAGGTGAAAATCTAGAGGACTATTTTGTCACTGAATTAAAGGAACGTAAGGAATCAAGGACTACACCATTCTGTTTATTCCACTGAGATGTCAAATAAGATGACTGAAAAAATATCCTCTATGTCTGGAGCTGTGGAGTTTACTAATACATTAGTGAGTGCTCTTTGTGGGAAGGTTGTTGCTAGGTATTGACTAGACCTGTTGGAGCAGTTGTTGGAGAGGGGGAGATGGAGACAGTCAGTACAGGCAACTCTCTAAAACTGTAACTGTATCGGGAATTCAGAGCCAGCCATAAACCACAGTGAGATGTGAGCATTTATTTGTTTGTTTAGTAGGGAGATAGCAATATGTTTAATAAGCAATAGTAAGAAATATAAAGAAAAGAATTGAGTGTTTAAATTAATAATGACTAATTTTAGCAGTAACTTCAACTTCACCTTCAAAGTTCTCAGTATCTTTAAGCAAGGCTTGCCAACAGATAGCATACCGCCCCCCCCCAAAAATCCCATTTTGTTTACTGGACATATTTAAATTTTTAGTCCTTTTATATCCAAGATTACTTTTTTCCTTGAAACATTAAATAGTAAAAATATCTTGGAAACTCTTAAGACGAATGTATAGATTTCATCCTTGGGAAAACACATATAAGGACAAGAATAGCATACTGTGTTTACTCATATTTTCTGCATTATTCTCTTGTTATTTTTTCTTCTTGCTGTTACTATATTACTACAAACTATTATGAACTATTATTATAGTTTACCTTTTATTATTTATTTTCTATTTGTATAAGTTATTTAAGAATTTATTTAATTATTCTGTTGGTGTCAAATGGTAACAAATTTTAACTTCTTTTGATTTTAGAGTGCTTTATCATCTATTCAATGCCAAAGGATAGTTTTGCCAGGTATTGAATTTGCAGTTGACAGTTTGCTTCTTTCGAGATTTCAAAAATGGCTATTTCCTTCTGGTTTTAATTGATTCATATAAGAAATATTCTGTCATTGAAATCAATATTCTCCTATAGCTAATGTGTCTTTTCTCTGTAGCTGCTTTCAAAATATTTTCCTGATTCTTAATTTTTAACAGCTTAAGTCTGGTGTGTTACGATGCCAATTTCTTGAGTTTATCTTGTTTTAGGCTCTTGGAGCATTTTTGGATCAGAAGACTTACGTCTTCTTCCAAATTTAGGAAGTTTTCAGCCATTATTTCTGTGAATACTCTTTCAGTTCCTTTATTTTTTTTCCCCTGTTTAACTGGGCCTTTAATGTTGGATTTTTGTTGTCGTCCCCTACACCTCATAGGGCTTCTTCATTTTGTTATTAAATGACTTTCTCTCTGTTTAGTTTGTAAAATTTTCTCAATCCTTTTTCAAGGTCATTATTTCTGACCTCTGTCATACCCAATAAACTATTAAAACCATTCAATGAGTTTATTTTTAACTTTTATTAGACTTTTCCATTTTCAAATTATACTAAATTATTTTCACCAACTCCCAACTTAAGCTATACTATAATAACTATTTTTTTTAACTTTATAAGTTCTGGGTTTTTTGCTATAATTGTTATTTTATAATTTATTGCAAAAAAATTTGTTATCACTTGTTGAAATATTTTTATAATGACAACTTTAAAATCATTGGTATTCCACCATATGATTTATCTCTGACTTGATATCAAACAATAATTTTTATTTATTAAAATTGTGATTTTACTTTTTTTTTATGTGTGGTAGATGACTTGAAATTGTACTCAGGATATTTTTTCTAATATATTAGAAGATTCTGGAGATAATTTAGGGTTCCTTTTTGAGAAGAAAGTAAGGTTTATTATTTAGGCCTACGTTTTGGGAGTATGTTTCCAATAGCCATTTAATTTTCAAAATCTTTGCTGCATAGTTTTGGTCTCTTTGGTTTGGTCCAGTTTTGCATCCACTGGAGTCCCCCCGTCTTCTGTGTGTTATACTTCTTGATGGAGTGGAAGAAGTTTACTGAAGACTTGATGCTTGGTGACCATACATGTAGGTGGGGGAGGGGATTTGCTGGCCTGTGATTCAGAGACACCAGATAACATAACTGGCTGGATATTTAACATTGTAGGTCATTACGTTGTTCTCTGTGCAACTTATGAATCATACATGATTTTACTGCCTAACAGATGTCTGTTCAGAGACCCATATGAACAGTGTGTCACAGACCTGGTGCTCACTGCCAAGGTTTGAGCATTTCTATCAATCTGCTGGATGACTGGAGTCTATCATGGTAGAGACAGGTCTTTAACCTATGGGATGAAGTGGGCCTGAACAAATGTTCTGAGGTTATCCTAACTGCCAATGCTGTCTGTTTATGAGTTAGCTCTAGTTGGGGAAGGGATACTGTAGTCCATGGGGACAAAGAAACTTTCCTAGTGTGGGCATCTTTTTGTGGTGGAACTTACCCTACAGATGCATCTCAGCTGCTTCTGTGTGTCTGGTCAGGGGACAGGACTACTTGGATCACAAGGAGGAATAACTTCTTGACCAGGCACCTACTGTGATAGAACTTTTTTTTCTGGACTTCCTGGCCAACAGGTGTCTCTGTAGGAGAAAGAGTTCTTTTCACTCCTTTTTATCAGCTGCGAATTTGGTTGAATCCAGCTCTCTGGTACTACTGGATTTGCCAGGGCACTCATTTGACCTGTGGAAAGAGTGAGGCTATCCTGGCTACTTTCTTTTACTAGGTTTAAATTAGGGGTTACACAACATCTCACCTGGGAGTGCTGGGATCCCTAACCAATGAGCCTTTATCTTCTTCCTCCCGCAAATACGCCTTTGTCTCTCTCCTGCTCTATTTCCTTGGTTGACAGTGGTATTTGAGATTAGGGGTGTTGACTGATGGCAGGGAGTGATAAGACTATGCCATCTTATCCAAACTGTTTTTTTTGATTGATCTCATTAAACCTTTTACTTTAACTTTGTTTAGATATTATACATTAAAGCAGGATTTTCCAAAATTTTGAGAATCATAAAATATAGACAATTTCCAAACAATCCCTCTTGCTTTCTAATTTTCATACTATAGTAAATATTTATAATCACTTAAGTAATTAAGGAGATTTCACATGCTGTGGTAAAGTAACCCATGTTTAACCTAGTGATCATTGAAAAATATAGTTTCTCCAATTGTCTCATATTATATCTCTTATTTTCAGAACATTTCTCTAATTAAATTATGCACTAATGTATTTCATTTAAATTAGTTCATATCAAACTCTCCTCTTGTTTTTATATCTATTCTAACTAATTTTATTTATAAAATATATTTTTTTAGTGTCCTCTCTACTGGCTGGATATTTAACATTCTGGGTCATAACATTGTCCTCTATGCAACTTTTGAATCAATTTGATGATCTATTTATGCCTAGATTTATTGCCTAACAGATGTCTGTGTATTAGAGACCCACATGAAAACTGTATCCTGTGGCTTGTAAGGCCTTTTAGCTAATCAATTATGACTGAGTCTAACAGACTCTGAATTATTCTAGAATTTAGAAGATCTTTTAGCAAAATCACTAATAATGGCTAAATGACTTGTGGTTTTTATATAATATTGATGATTATAAAAAGTTTACATGTATGCAATGAAAAACTAAAGTAAAACTAGTCCATGAAATTTTTTTTACTATTAAGAGTATTAGAATTAAAATGGTTGAGCAACTATTGTGTACCCAGTACGGTGATCACTGCTCTGTGTGAATTTTTAGTATCAATAATAATTGAAGATAATAACAATAAAAGCCCTCAAATATTGACTAATTACATTGAAGTGTTGTTTGGTCAATTATGTAGGAATTGTGTTGTTACAATACATAAATCTGCTAATTTTTAAAATTACTAACACACTGGTCATAGAGAAAATAAAAGAGAAACTTATTTTGTGTTCATAATTCAGTTGTAGAAAATAACTATGGTGATCATGAAAACAGTTTTAAGAATAAAAATACATGAAAGCATTCGTAACTGAAGGACAAAAAATGTATTAATTAATCTACAAAATAAGGGAAAAAACATTACATATAATATTTGCTTCTTAAGAATCAACTTGATCTGGTTATTTTTTAAAAGATGGAAACATATTGCTACAATATATATTTCCACTAGATACATTTAAGCTTATGACAAGTTGCTTTTTCATTTTTTTAGAGATTTATGGAAGAAGTTTATGACAACCTTTATCAAAAAAACCAATACCATATGTTGTTGAAAATATTAAATTTATTCTCTCTTTTTTTAATCTTTAGCAATAAATGTTGAAGTGTGTGGAGGAGGAATATATATTTTCAAAAACTATTTAGGATAAATACAGAAAACAGTTTGAAAATCACTGTTAGTAACATTGTATCCTAAAAGATATTAGTAGTGGTAGAAATTGACGTAGTTATGTACATTAATAAACATATCCTGAAGTCAACATTTATTGAAAGTGAGAAAAAAGCATATGACAGAGGGATATATGGAAGGAGATTTGTGAAAGAAAGATAAAATGGTAAAATTGTGTAGATTAAATATGTTCTGGGAAATCATTTAGTAGATTCTGTTTGCCTAGACTGTTTTGTTTTACAGGTTTAGAGGGGTGGTGTAAAGTTATGTGTGAAAAATTCCATATTATGGTGGAAATGGAGAAACTGGAAAGCCAGACAACAGATATTAAATTTTATAATTGAGACTCAAAACCACCTATACTTTTTTGAGAAAGACAAGATGATATGATATAATTTAATGTCAGAACAGTAATCCTGAACATCAGATGCTATAGGAAGACCCAAACCTTCCTTCCTTCTATGGAATCTCCTATTCAACAACAATGCACGGACCAGTTCTCTTTATGAGATTCAAGACACAAGTTAAGTTGGCAACATACACCAAGTGAGTCTGAAATCAGCCACATCAAACCTGGCTGGAAGGAAAATTTGTGGCACCTTCTAGTCGTGATTCCTCCAACTGGCACAGCACCATATAATGGAGAGTAAACTCCAAGCAAGTGGCTTCTCTCTGGGAAGGAACAAGGAAACCTGTATTGTGTAAGGCATGTCTGGCTCTACAGGAGGCTGCCGCGGGATTAGCTTCTGTGACTCCTCTCTCAGAGGGTTGCCATCACTCAGCATCCTTCAGATGCCTGGGAGCTGCTGAGAAAGAAGAAAAAAAGACTTGATAGTGTGCCCCAGCTTAATAGTGCCCATAGTACAGCAGACAAATACCACAGTGAACAAATGCTTTAAAAAAAGAAATCCAGGCTCGGCGCCTGTGGCTCAATCGGCTAAGGCGCTAGCCACATACACCTAAGGTGGCCGGTTCGAATCCCCAGCCCGGGCCCGCCAAACAAAAATGATGGCTGCAACCAAAAAATGGCCAGGCGTTGTGGCGGGCGGCTGTGGTCCCAGCTACTTGGGAGGTGGAGGCAGGAGACTGGCTCGAGCCCAGGAGTTGGAGGTTGCTATGAGCTGTGATGCCATGGCACTCTACCCAGGGGAATAGCTTGAGGCTCCGTCTCAAAAAAAAAAAAAAAAAAAAGAAAGAAATCCAGCAAATCCCTTCAATAAGGAATCTCCACATCCATGTCGAGAGAATACACACCTGTAGACAGGTTTTCAGAGACTCCAAGAATATCTCCCAGGACGATTGTTGCAGATCTGTCCCTATAAATGCTGCAGATATGGCCCTATAAAATGCCAATCCATAAACACTAGGAAAAAATTACAAGGAATATGAAGACACTGAGAAAAAGGACTCAATCATCTTCAGAAACTGATCCTAAAGAAAAGGTAATAAATAAACCTGGGAATAAATTCAAAATAACTATCATAAAGTTGCCCAATGAACTCAAGGACACAATGCATGGACAAAATAAGAATTTTGTCAAAGAGATGGAAAAAATTTAAAGGAAGAAAACATAACATTTTTCTTGTTCTACTGTTTTATGTCTTAGGGGAATTTCTAGGTACTGAGGGATTCGTCAAGATTATAAAGGAAGGAAGAGTTATGCCAGTCAGATACCAATTTATATGAATGTGATGATGCCTGGTATGGTAGAAATTACATTATCTACATGTGAAATTAAAATTCAAAAACTTTTATCCCTGGTGGACTATCACTGCTCTGAGAACAATAAGAGATAAGGAATAGGTCTAAGATTAAAAAAAAAAAAAGGTAAGTGATAAATTGTTAGAATTAGGGAAGAAAATGTCACTAATTTACCAAACACAACTTTTCCAAATACCTAACGAAGGACCTAACTAAGAAATCAGAAAGGTGAAAATAACCTGATTAATTCCAGAAAATATTCTAAAGAAAAACTTGGATGTGAGAGGAAGTCTTTAAAGGTTTTTGCACTGGAGCAGGGATTGCAAGCTTTCACACCTTAAACATCCTGGATTCAATTTTTGCCAAGTACAAGTTTGCCAAGATCCCCAAATATTCACTGATTTTAAAGAAGAATGAAGCAGAAATATAGAAACACACATACTTACAGAACATTTAGTAGAATTTTACATATTTTGTCCAAAGTTTGTGTTTATGTTATTTTGCCAAAAAACATTTTGAACCGACTTAGCAGTGAGAGGAAATTTGAAGTTAGTTACTTGTTGTGAATGGGATATCACAGCGCAAAATAAAGTTTTAGGTTTTATATAGGTATGGAAAATATTACTGAAATTGGTTCTGAAATTCCATTTCCTTAAAATGCTTATGACTAAATTGTCTAAGAACTCTTTGTTGCTTTTGGTACAATGAAAAGTACATTTGTAGCTCTATAGTCATCATATGTCAGCAATTTACACTTAAAATAAATATAATGACCCCTTCAAATATTGTTGAGCAAGTAATATAGCATGCAACGTGGGCTAAGGATTTTATGTGCCTGATGTCATTTAATCCCTTCAATGATTACATGTGAGGGAGCTGAAGTGTTGAACAGTTAAGTAATTTAATGGAAGTCTCACAGCTGGCAAATGGTTTATATGGAACTTTAGCAGGTTTCTCTGAACTTGAAGCTGGTGATTTCAGCCATTCTGTTATTTAACAATTATCAAACTCTAAATATCTGTGAGCACACAAGTATAAATTCATTTCCTTGGAAAGTTCAAACAAAGAAAAAAGACATTGTTTTGACTAATGTGTTTTGAATAAATTGCACAAAAACTGTCCATCCCTTTTTTATTACAGATGCAATTTTGGAAGCTACATAAGTAAATGTGTTAAAGGGCATCAGGTTAAACATACCTCAAAATCTGGCTTTAACCTTTTTGTCTTATATATTTTCATACTGCAACCTGTTATTTTACCATTCCTTGTAACAACTTTGTTTAAAAGGAGGATAAAAGCCACGATACTTTGTATCTCCTGACTATAAACAGGGGAAAGGTGAAGGGGAAAAATGATTTTCATGCAGGAAATCAAAAAGTCTGTGACAACTTAGCGAATAAAAACTGCTAATTTACTTGTGATTTGTTTTATGCAAAAGGCATATTACTCATACTCTAAGTAGTAATGGATTATGTAGACTCAGAGTTAGTTCCCTGAAGAGTAAGTTGAAAGTATTTTCCCCCTTGGTAAAAGCTAAGTGGCTAGAGAAGCTGTACTACTTTCAATTATCAACTGTAAGTAATGACCTTACCTGGGATGACTCTTTCCTTCTATCTCTTTGATGTACATATACGAGGAAAGAATAATCCTCTGTGCAAGAGAGGTCTGATGAAATACACGTTGTTATTCAGTTATTATTAGTTAGCTGTGCTTCTCTCAGTATTTCTTTTTATTCCTCTTTTCCCTCTCTCCTTTTTTGCCTCTTTCACTCTTTGTCAAATTTGTCTCTAAATGGACTTTGTACAAAAAATTCCAGTTGTTACTTCCGTGTCTTAGGTGAATTTCTAGATATTAAGGGCTTCGTTAAGGATAGAAAGGACGGAAGAGTTATGCCAATCAGATACCAAGATGATGTCAGGATTATCTCCATATGAGCAAAAGTTTGTCATAGGTAATATATATTTTTAAACATAGAGAAAATCAAGTTCAAATCTTCCTTTTGGCTCCCAAAGATAGATAGCCATGGAGTTAGACAAAGATAACATCATTTAAAAATACCAATAAATATACCTGAAGGCATATTTAAATATTATCAAAATCATGATGTAGAATGCTTTAATAAAACACTTACATATGTAATTAATATATAGTAGCATTAAATTCTATAGATGCACATATCTTCATGTTTTAAGTTATCTTACAATTTCTAAACTTAAGAAGTTATGAGAAACATTTATGAAACTCTTGCTTACTTTCCCTCATCCTCCATTACCCCCCAAACCTGATCTTTATCTGTTCACTTCTTCCCATGATAGATATATTTGGTCTCACTTCTACAAAATATTTTTCTCACTGCAGTTCTTAATACTAAAATGTAAAATGTATTTCCAACATTAACAAATGAAATATTTAATTTTAATATGATTTTAAAATAAAGTATGTTAGTGTATCATCAAGACTAAAGTTTGTGGCTCGGCGCCTGTGGCTCAAGTGTCTAAGGCACCAGCCATGTATACCCAAGGTGGCAGGTTCAAATCCAGCCCAGGCCCACCAAACAACAATTATAGCTGCAACCAAAAAATAGCCGGGCATTGTGGAGGGCACCTGCGGTCCCAGCTATTCGGGAGGCTGATGCAGGAGACTTGCTTAAGCCCAGGAGTTGGAGGTTGCTGTGAGCTGTGGTGCCACAGCACTCTACCCAGGGGGATAGCTTGAGGTTCCATCTCAAAAAAAAAAAAAAGAAAGATTACATTTTGAGAATAGTTACATAGACTAAAATGTATTATTATTTATGCATAATATGATGCTGAAAAAATATATGATTGTGTTATTGTAAAAAGTTATGTTGTTGCTTTTAAAATAAATGATAGAAGCCTCATTTTTTTTAAGATTCAAACTTATAACAATTTTAGAAAAAAGGTAATGTCATTCCACAAAAGAGGAAACAAATGTTTCACTATTTGGCAACAACCTAGTCTTTTACTAAGTATACAATATTTTCTCTTCATATTATTTTTACTATTTTCTAGCTTCTTCAAAATCTTCCCTTACTGTGAAAATAATATTTAATGGAAGTCAGCACTAATCTGAAGCAACACTATTTCATATCCCTTTTACCTAGAATATCCAGGGTAAAGAAAAAAAAATCCTCAAAATATGTACAGAGATTTTTGTATACTTTTTTCATTCTTTATTGTCTTAAAATTTAAATATTTCTTTTTTTTTTTTTTGTGATGGAGCCTCAAGCTATCCCCCTGGGTAGAGTGCCATGACATCACAGCTCATAGCAACCTCCAACTCCTGGGCTCAAGCGAGTCTCCTGCCTACACCTCCCAAGTAGCTGGGACCACCGGCACCCGCCACAATGCCCGGCCATTTTTTGGTTGCAGCCATCATTGTTGTTTGGCGGGCCTGGGCTGGGGATTCGAACCCGCCACCTCAGGTGTATGTGGCTGGAGCCTTAGTAGATTAAGCCACAGGTGCCAAGCCAAAATTTAAATATTTCTTATGTTTCCTTGAGTATATTGTCATATATAATTGAAATATTTAATGCATCTTTAAATATTTACTAAGTGCTAACTTCTGTCCTCTGAAGCTAGTAGAAATAATCATGAGAAGGGATTGGAAGTAGACAGGGAATAATGTGAAACCAAACATCACCTGTGCCAACTCATGTGAGCCCGTCCTATTTTACCTGGGTTTATTTACAATATAGTATAATCCCATGTATTTCATAGATAGTTACATGAGTAATTATACTGATGAAATACTCTACAATAACCAAAGTAAGGGATTTATGATTTTAGAATCTCTATAATATCATTTCTTAAATGATAGACAATTAACCAATTCTCTTATCCATGCAAGGTGATATAAACATTTCTTTGTTTAAATAAGCAGTTTACATTTTGTCACATTTACATTACAATGAAAGTTAAAATGTGTGGAATAACGTACAATTTCATTTTACAAAAACGATGTTAGAGAAACATTCTGTCATTCTACGTTACAAAGATAACTATTTGTAATTGTTTGGCCAATTCCCAATAGCCTACACAATATTTACAATTTAAAATGTGTGGTGATAGCTGTCTAATGAACAGTAGGAATATTTGACATATTTATAGAAGTAAAATGAATTATTAGAATGTTTTTTCTTTCTTTCATAGTCTAGATTTTTAATTAAGCTAAAAGCTAAACATTGGAGGAGAGATAATATTCTGGAAAGTAAACAAGAAGGATTTACTAATAATACAAAACGCTTGAAGAATACTCACTGGAACTCTGATCTTTCAGATAACAGGAGTTCAATTTATTTTTTAAAATGTCTTTTTGGGACAACATCATGAATACTCCTTAGAAAGCTAAGGTCATTTATTTTGTTTTAAATAAATATTTAAATTGGGAATAACTTTACATTTGCAGAAAAGTTATGAAGATTTATAATGATTTTCTCTATACCCTTTACAAAATTTCCCTTAATAGTATATTATTTCGTATGACTTGAATACATTTATCACATGAAGAAAACACTTTGGCTACATTATATTGACTTGACTTTAATCTTTATTTCTATTTCACCAGGGTTTTCCAGTACACTCCATTTAAGTTCCATGTTATATCGAGTCATCATCAATTATATTTATTTACTTGTCTATGAAAAAATCTTAGCTATTTCTTGTTTCTCATGACTTTGTTTTGACACCTTACTCAGTTTTTGTGGAATTTTCAGTATGAGTGCACCTGATTTTTCCTCATGCTTAACCTTATCTTGGAGCAGGTGGGAATGTCCACTCCCTCCAACAAATTCACAGAGGTGAGGAGCCCACTTCCCATCCTATTAGGTGTTGCATTAGATCCACATAAAATAATTAGTGATGTTAACTTTGATCACTTGGTTTTGGGACATTTGCCTGGTTTTTCAGTTAAATATTACTGATTTTCCTTTTTGAAAAAAATTATTTGGAATCCAATCTGTAAGTCGAGCCTACTTTCAAAGAGTAACTACATAAATTATGTAAAATTCTTCTGTAAGAATTGTCCCATCTCTCCATCTTGTTTATGTTGACAAGCAAGTATTCATTTAAGTATGACCCATGCTTATTTATTTAACTTTGCATCATAATTCAATACTATGTTAATTATTTGCTGCTCAAATTATTTTTGCTTGCACATTGGTGCCCTGAGAGTGTGGCACCTGACCACCTTTGTCATACTCCATTTTGTTATTGTTTTTTTGAACAATTCCTCACTTCTGACTTAACAAGAAGTTCCAGGCTTTACTTATATCTTAATATGCCACCTTAGAATCAGCCACGTTTCCAATCCAGTGGTCAATCCATTATTTTTCTAACTAATTCGGTTGAGCACACTTTCTGGATGAAACGAATGTGAAATATGACAAAATGGCTGGAGGCTGAAAGTCTAAAATGACATTCATTTAATATTTAGTGATTTGAATTCAATTACCTTTAAATTACTCATTTTTTTTCTAGGTTTATGTTAGAAAACTTGTTGTAATTTCCTGTGACCAAAGCAAACGGAGCTTCTCACACTGAATTCCTGCCTGAGAGAGTTACCTGATGATTTCCTTGCATGACTTTTCTATGTCAAGGTCATGTGTGCTTTGGACATATACTGTCATTTAATAACTTTATCTTTATTTAGCATACATTTAAGGTAATAGTCCCTCATGTTATGTAACCACAAACTGTTTCAGTAACTGTGTTTGCTTAATGGCTTGTTCATTAATTACAAATGTACTTTGTTTTTTATTTTATTCACATAATTTAAAAATTATACCCTATGTAGTATTTCACTGTACTTTAAGCTACCTTTGGACACTCTAAGTTGTTTTAAACATATTTTATTTCTCATGTATATAACATATAATAAACTACTAAATATGTATAGTACTTATTCTTACACTATTTGATAACATTAAGCATTAAAGTTGACTTAGAACAAGGGAATGTAAAATTCCCTCTTTTCTTCCTTTTTACTAAGGTTAATGTTTACCACCTGTGCAGATGACCCTCCCCAAGGAGATGGCAAAGGAGAGCCCCAAGGGGGACAGGCTGGGGACCTTCCCATTGAATGAGTAGCCAGTATGAGTATAGGCAGGTTGCCAAAGATAGGAAACCTCTTTGGATTTTTCCAGGTGAGATGAGGAAGAAGAAGCTAGTTTGTTGTAATTTGCTACAATAGCAATAGAAAAATAAAACACAATATTTCTCTTCTTCTGTTTTTTCCAGTGATTATTTATTTAATTTTATTGTTGGGAATTCATTGAGGATGCAAAGAACCAGATTACGTTGATTGCATTTGTTAGGCAAAGTCCCTCTTATAATTGTGTCCCACCCCCCAAAGGGTGACTCCCCACCCTTTCCCTCCCTCCCTCTCTCTTTCTGCTTTCCCCTTCCTCCACCCCCCACCATGAACTAGGTCATTAATTGTCCTCATATCAGAATTGAGTATGTAGGATTTTTGCTTCTTCATTCTTGTGATGCTTTACTACAAATAATGTGTTCCGCTTCCATCCAGGTTAATACAAAAGATGTAAAGTCTCCATCTTTTTGATGGCTGAATAGTATTCCATGGGATTTCTCTTCTTTTTAAGTCTGTAAATGATATCACTATGAAACATATTAATTGTATGAATATATTTCATATAATGATATCTCTAGGTTATTACATTTCGTTTATTTAATTGGTCAATATTTTACATCCAAAATTGTTTAAAAGAGGAAAATAAAAGAAAGTGCAATTTTAATGAAAATACACACTGTGTGTGTATTAATATTCTGTGAAAATATCATATAATACTTTCATGTCTCCCATGGTAAATGTGGCTAAGTCCTGTGAGCACAACTTATACAGATAAGGGGAACATGGACCAAATACAACGTGACCTTCTCCACACTAATGCACACTGTTACCATGTAACAATGATGGATTCCTTCCATATATGTACAAAGTATAAAATTCCTAGAATAAAATATAAAATCCAATTTAAAAAATAATTTGAGGTAACATAAATCTTGTCATTTATGTCAATTATATTCAGAACACAAATTCACATTTAAAAACAAGATAATCATTCTTTAATACTTGCAGGAAAATAACACATTAATATGTGTAGAACTTTATTTGGTCCAAATAACGGAGACAATCACAAACACAAACATTCTAAATACACATTCTACTTTCCTTACATATTTTCTTTATCAGTTATTCTGAGTCTGGGTGAACAAATTTAAATATAGGTGATATAGCCACATATACTGTAATGAAAATCTACTTACTGTGGCCTGTTAGAATGAGAAAATTTATTTTCATGGGTGGAAAATGGGTGGAAAAGAGTCAATATATTTTAAATTTCACATACAGTTATAGATTTGAAAAATTCTTATTTTTTTCAGTGCTTGCAGATTTCATTAGCCATTATAAATTTGAAGATGTTTCATTCCTTTTAATATTTTAGTTTGAAATATCAAGTATAAAATGGTGCATTCTTTAGGCAAATATAACTAAAATATTTGCTCAAAAGAAACATATAAATCTCAGATATTTAAAGTGGTTATTACCTGGTTAAGGAGTACTGAGTTGATTTTAGTAAAAGGTAAATACCTTCTGCAACATTAAGGAATTATGTATGTTACTTATTGGGAAGAATATAAATAAATAAAATAACTAATACAATTCAGTTGTTGTTGAGGATTTTGCAAGGCATTTTGAAAAATAAAAACTGCAAAGAACTATTTTAGAAAAAATAAAAATAACTGTAATAAGAATAATATTGATCATGATATAATACAAAGTGACAACTAATAACATGGAAAATCCAGGTTGGCAAAACGTATAAACTGTTAAAGTATTATTTGGATTATAGGATGAGATTATAAACCTATTAGTGAGATAAGAATGTCCCCAAGGAAGACCAATATTTGTCTATTTCTAGGCATCCATTTATTCTTTTAGTCATAAAACAAACATAGAATAAGACACTACATGTCTTACTGGAACTATGTTGCAAACTGAGGATATCCCTGTGAAAAAACAAACAATCTGAAATAACATCCATGAACACTCTCCACATGCAGCTTGAGTATATTGGACAAAACAGATAACGATCATATAATAACTCAAATAAGTATGAAATTAGAAATGAGAGAAATGGATCAGTGGAGATAAACATTTTGAAGAACATTCTGTGGTCACGGAGATCAGGAAAGGTGTCTCTGAGGAAACGGTGATTGTGACTGACCTGATATGAGACGGAAAAGGAGAATTACTAAGTCACCCGCATGTGAGTGCTTTCTGTCAGGAAAAGATAGAAAAGGCCTAGAAGTCTCAGAGAATGGAGTTATTTTGACCATGCAGAACAAATCAAGATGCCTGGAGAGAATGTGCACGTGGTATTAGACAAGCAAAGGAGAAAGAGGTCCAGTTGTGCAGGACCCAGTCTCTATCTGATGTCAATTGACTTTTTCCAATTCATTTTAATTTTGGGATGATATAACCAATTGTTTTGAAAGATTAATTATGTATATGTGACTGCAATTCAGAAATAGTGCAGCGAAGGCGACAGAAAACCAGTTGCTGGACAACTGGGCTGGATTTGAACCTACCACCTCTGGTATATGAAGCTGGCTCCCTACTCCTTTGAGCCACAGGTACCACCCTGTATTGCAATTTATTATCTGGTACCAGCCCCAACAACACTATGGGTTCCCTCCCAGTGGCTTGATCAGGCGAGAGGATGAAGAAAAAGAAAAAAGTGATAGACAAAGTTTTAAGAGTAGCTGAGCCGAGAGGCTGCATGTCTGTCTTTGTGAGGCCTAACCCACCTGCAGCATCTTGTCCCAAGCTAGCTGTTTTTATTTCACACTCCACTCTTTTAATCATAAATCTCATGAGGGAAAGGCAAACAACGATGATATGGTTTTGCTATGTTTGTATTTTCATTACTAAACTATTTTTTAACTATGTTAATTGGATGCATTTACTTTTCACTTTTATATTTTTAAGAGATTTATGAACTTTAACACAGAGAATGGACTGGTGAAAAACAGTCTGAGTAGCATGTCAGAAAAGACCCCAATTAAGCCAGCACACAAATCACAGAAGTGACAATTCATACTTAAGAAGTTTGTTGCTCATAGAAAGAGATGCTTCTAGTCATATCAAGGTGACAGAAGCAAAGAGATATTTTATCCCCTTATCTGATCTGGAGCAAATTTTGTCTTCTCTACCAAGGTTTAAACATTCTGCATGTCTAACTTTACAAACGCACTCCCTCTCACAGAGCGAGTAGACCCACTGGTACAGGCGATTCTCTCCTGCTTAGAAACCTCTGCAGCCACAAAGGCGATCTGGGGGAGGGGTGAAATTTTAGCAAGCCGCTGCCTTTTTTAAAATTTTAATTAAATCATAGCTGTGTACATTAATGCATCTATGGGGTACAATGTGCTGGTTTTATATACAATTGGAAATACTTTCATGAATCTAATTAGCATAGACTTCACCACACTTTCTTAATTATTGTGTTAAGATATTTATACTCTACACTTAATAGATTTGACATGTACCCTTGTAAAATGGACCATAATTGTGATCTAACCAATTACCCTCCCTCACCCATCCTCCCTCTCCCCTCCCCCTCCTCTTTCCCCTTCATCTTGGGCTGTAGTTGGGTTATAGCTTTCATATGGAAGTGTGGGCGCTTACATATTGGTTTCATAGTAGAGCTGAGTACATTGGGTACTTTTTGTTCCATTCTTAAGATACTTTGCTAAGAAGAATATGTTCCAGCCCTATCCATGTAAAATAAAGGAAGGAGTTTACCTAACAAAGGATAAAGAGAACTATGAAACTCTGAGACGAACCCTCTGCTTTTTAAAGGCAGGAGGCAATGTACAAGCCTCCTACTGTACACTGTGTTGGGATCAGAATTTGCCACATTCACAACTCTCTTGTTTCTGTTTTCCTTTGCCCAACCTCTGTAATCATTTTTATTAAATTTAATTGTAGCCTCCCTATAACTAATATTTGAATATTGGTTTTAAACTTATAAAATCATTATTACTAGTAATGTAAGCACATCAGGCTATGACTCTCCCCTTAGGCAATTCCACATGCACGCTGCATTTTCTAGTCATTTTCACTGAACTCCAGGAAGGCTTATGATAGCGCGTGTGATCTGAGAACTTAAGGGAAAGCCTTGCTCTTTCGCAATGAAACCTAGTGTGATGATAGTAGGAACAGGGAAAGGCCAGGCTGCCCAAGAAGCAATGATTTCATCAGGAGTAGTAGCCACGAGGAAGCAGAGACATTTTTTCATTAAAATTGTGAATTTAATTTCATAATTAATTATTGGGTATTAGAAAACTGTTTAATAGTTTTTGCAACATTTTTCTTGTCTTTAGTAAATATTTCTCCTTTTAGTTATGGATGATATCTAGGAAAATTTATCCTTTTTTGTTAATTAGTCATATCACATTCAATTATTTAGAATTCCAGAGGGATTCTAAGCTTTTTCATATAAGATTATCTCTGCACGGAGTGTCAACAGGAGTCTAGAATCCCAGAAGAATTCTTGGCTGCCCTAATGTGACTCTCTAGCTGAGTTCCACAACCATGAGTCCTTCTGATGAGGTATCCTTCACTGCTCCCCACAACACTCAAATTCTTTCCACTAATATCTGTTGTGGTTAACAAAGGACTAATGTTATCATGCCCTTCATTATTGCTCATGTCAGCTCATTAGAGACTACACCAGAAAACTGAAACAACCACATGCTTTTAACCAAATTTGGTCACCTCCAAATCTATGCTCTTACGTTAAAATATTTCCATGTAATGTTAGGAGAAGGACTAGAGCAATCAATGCAAGTGGTCTATTCCTAAGCTGTCTTTCTTTTTTTTTAAGAGCAAGTTATTAAAACGATCTTATATTCTTGGCATAACTGTAGGTTTTAGTGTGCAGGAGTAAAGGTGTATATTTGTGTATGTTCTGTATTTGTGGCTATTGATTAAATCTTATTTAGTGTCGGATTAACTGATTCAAACCTCAATTCTACCACATATCTAAGCAATCCCTGCCTCAAATGTCAGTCAAACATAATGGATGTTTAAAAATGTTTCCATGAGTTATTATTTGAAGAATTGAATTGTCACTTCTATACATGTCTGTATCAGTCAGGAGAAAAGTGTACATGTTCAAGTTAGAATGGTAGGAAATGCACATAATAAAGGAGTTATTTAAATATATGAGAGGGATGAGGGAATCTCACAAAGGATGTCTTAGTTTCCCTAGGACTAGTAATAAGAGTGATACCGGTACTCTAAATGTGCCAGAGGAAATCACAGTTACTAAAATGACAGTGTTATGGACAAGGCAGACAGGAGAGGGTCTGTGAATTAGGGAATCCACCCCGTCCACAGCAGTGACCATGCTGGAATGAATCTATTGAAATTCTCTGCTTTTACTCTCTTCATTCTCTTTTATATTGTGCCATGTCTTCTATTGGCTAAATCAGCTGGAAACCGTATATAATAAAGCCCACAGGTATGGTTTAAGAAGCCCACATTCCCAAGGTAGAAAAATTAGATTGGGGAATTGATATGAAAGAGTTACATGGTAACTGGCCTAAAAGCACTAAGAACCCTGTCTAATAGATTCGTAGCCAGTAGGCATTAGCTATTATTTGAAACTGGCTGTATTAAAATCATAGATTTTTAAAACTGCTTTGTCTTTTTTTTTATACTATCTCTATTTAAATGTGCAGAAAGTTTAAGGGTACAAATGATTAATTGCATTATAGTATTTTATATCTAGCTTTGATAAAAGTATGGATTTCAAGTGAAATAATTTTACCCTAGCTGCTACCTATTTAAAAATAATCAACAATAAAAAATAATGTGAGATTTCACTTATGAGAAAAACTCAACATTTCCAATTCAAAGAAAGTGAGAATTTCTTGAATTATCACTCTTAATTTCACAGAATATTAGGCAAAATACATATTTTTAATGTTATTAAATTCATAGAGAAATAACAAAATCAAACAGTCCATGCATTTACTATTGTCTTTACTATTATCCAATGACAACATTTTTAGGTTAGAGGAATTGGTTAGTTTTAAATCTAGTATTTCAGATAATGAAAAAGAAATAGTTCCGTAAATGGATACATCTCCAGGAATTATTCAAAATGATAATTGTACTTATTTGGTTTTATTCATAATATAGCAATTAACTATGTTTTTATAACTGATTTAGATATTAATTTGGATTCTAAATTATATTTTAATAGAAAGATTGGTAATTTAAGATAATTAGCTTTAGATTACTTCTAATTTTCATCAGTGGTGGATTGAAAATAAAATAATACAGATAGCTATCCGTGTATTAAGTTCTCAAGCCAATCTTCAAGCACTAAACAAGAAATGTCCATTATTATAAATTTTATTTGATAACTTTGTGAGGAAAGTTTAAATTTTCTTATTTTCAATTTTATTCAAGTGCATGAAAATTATCATTATATAAATAATCATATTATTTGATTCTGTAGTATATATTTGAAAGACGTCAGGCCACAGGTAGCATTGATATCCTTCGGAAAGGTAGGGGAACAAAACACGAACTTAAACAGCACTGGGTACTGCATTCCCACCTTTAGAAATAAAGGAGGCATAAGCAACATGTATTGTGATGTTTGGACTGTTTATTTATTACCATTTTTAAAATTAATTTAAACTACTTGATACATCATTTTATTAATCTCATTGGAAATGTAGGAGAGGAGAACAATTAGAGTAAAACATGTTAACAGTTAATACAAAAAAAGAGAAAACTCCAAAAAGAAGATGCTTTTGAACATAATAGGAATTAGGCAAGAAACTAGAAATTTAATCTCAGTGCTTAAAAGGATGAACAATAAACTTAACATTACACAAATTTTATAAGATTGTATATTTAAAGAAAAAGAAACACATGATGGCTTACTATTTGGTTTTAACTTGTTGGTATTTTCTTAGTTCAATAATGGTGTGTCATCTTGATGATATTTAAAGCAAAATCAGTTTGGCTAGCCCTATGTTATATGTTACTGGGATCTGACGAAACTAATAAGCTACTGCACAGCCAAGAACACAATAAGTAAAGCAAGCAGACAGCCCTCAGAATGGGAAGAGATATTTGCAGCTTATATTTCTAACAAAGCTTTGATAACCAGAATCCACAGAGAACCCTAAATTATTAATAAGAAAAGAACAAAGATCCCATTTCATTGAAGGCAATACACTTGAACAGAAGCGTCTCTGAAGAAGACAGATGCCTGGCCTACAGACACTTGAATAAATGCTCATTGTCTTTAATTATCAGAGAAATGCAAATCAAAACCACTGTGAGATATCATCTAACTCCAGTAAGGGTAGCCCACTTAACAAAATCCCAAAACTACAGATGTTGGCATGAATGTGGAGAAAAGGGAACACTTCTGCATTGCTGATGGGAATGTAAACTAATACGTTCCTTCTAGAAAGAAGTTTGGAGAACTTAGAATTAAGGGAACTAAAAGCGGACCTGCAGTTCAATCCTACAATTCCTCTATGAGGTATATATCCAGATGACCAAAAATCATTTTACAGCAAAGATATTTGCACCAGAATGTTTATTGTAGCCCAATTCATCATTTCTAAGTTGTGGAAGTGGCCCAAGTGCCCATCAATCCATGAATGGATTAACAAACTTTGGTATATGTATACCAGGGAATATTATGCAGCCAGAAAAAGATGAAGACTTTTATGTTTACATGGATGGAGCTGGAACATATTCTTCCTAGTACAGTATCTCAAGAATGGAAGAAAAAGTATACAATGTGCTCAGCACTATTATGAAACCAACATATAATTACCCACACTTTCATATGAATTATAAAACAAAACTATAGCCCAGAATGAAGGAGGGAAGAGGAAGGGGAAGGCAGGGGAAAGTAGATGGAGGGTAATTGGTGGGACCTCACCTATTCTGCACAAGGCAATGGTACATGATATATCTATTAAGAGTAGAGTATAAATTTCTTAACACAGCAATTAAGTAAGAGAGGAGAAAGCTATGTTAACCAGTCTGATGTAAGCATTCTAAATTATAAATAAAATCAACACAGTGTACCTCATAAAGAAATTAATGTACATGTTTGGACTATTTATAGATGGAAAGCAAAATGACAAAACACAATGAAATATTGTCAAAGATGCCAAGAAGCAAAATGATTCATCTATGATGGTTGATGAAATATATTTTAAAATACTGATAACATGAGTAAGTGATAAAAGAGAGGGGCCTCTAGATCTTAAAACATGGGGATTGTTAGCAACCTTGATAAGAAGAGTTTCAGCAGGCTGGTTGTTGCAAAGCCAATATCATTTGCTAATCCGTTCGTGGGTTGATGGACACTTGCGATGCTTCCATGACTTGGCAATTATTTAATAAAATTATTTAGATTTGAGTAAAAAAGTAAACAGCTTATTAATTGTTTTGAAATAAACTATCAGATAATATTGCTATGCAGAGATATTGAATTGTGGTTTACACCACTAATGAGATTTGTGGCTCATTGATCTCTAAAGGCCGTGGCTCCTACACAAGAAACTTGAAGACCGGACCTGTGATTCTATCAGAGGGTCTCTAAGATCTATTCCAATCAAATATTCTATTGTGATTTTAATGAGTTAGAGAGGAGTGTTATGAGCATCAACTATTTGTCTTCTATACTCCAAGAGAAGCTGGTTGTTTCCTGGTTTGTCTACTTCTTCTTTGATAGAACAGTTCATTGTTCAATGATTCATTTCTTCCCTTTGCCACATGACTTTGCCGTGAGTAGAATCAGATTTGGCATTGCACTTGACCCCTTGATTTATTTAGGCTCATGGAACATTTATAAATGTTAAACAAATAGAGGCTTTAAATGTGCATGCATGCTTTGGCTTGCCTCCTGCTGCGCCTGTGATTTATTATGAAAAGAACATGTTCAGATGGCCACTTACCCAAGGAGAACAAGAACACATCTGGAAGAGACCTGTGCCCAACCAGAGGTTTGGAGTCAAACCCATCCAGTCAAGCTCAGCAGAGTCAGAGCCTATTTACAAATATTTGAGTAAAAATTATAATGGCTCTTTTTAAACTAGTTAGATTTTGAAATTTTCTGTTATGAAGCAAAATATAACATACTCTTCACTGGGATTAAGAAATGTAGCAGAAGCCAGTAATATGTTGCTTAGAAAATAATTCTTCACTTCTATATTATCTCCCATTATCTGATATGGGCAACACATCACTGCAACTTTATATTTTTTCCTAAAATGAAGAATGAATCTTAAAACCATTAGGTCAAAATTTTACAGCTGGGAGAGACCTTAGAATTTATCTAAACTCTAATAGTCTATGATTATAATAGGGTAAATTGAGTAACTCAAAGTCATACAGTGATTTGGGGGAAGTTTATGGTAGAAATCAATAAAAGAAATGGGATTATTTTTTCCTCATTTTTCTTCTCTCAAAATCTAACTGATTCCACGGGTAAAATTTGCTATTTTTATTTCACTGCACATATTTATGAAAATAAATTTGTAGTTCATGGAAACTTTTCAATTTATTTATCACTCAGAAAAGTTCCATAGAAGATTTCAAACAAAATAACATCCATTATGTATTTTAAAGACCAAGTAGAAATAGTCTTAACAACATTAGTGAATTGAAATGGGTCAACATTAAATGAAGTGCATAGAGGGGAGCTCTTTGTGTTTTTAATACAAGTAAATTACAGGAGAATGTCATAGCTGGAATGGTAAGGGATCTGGATTCAGTCAGACCCTGATTTGAATGATGATTCTACCACTTCAACCATGCAATCCTGAGAAAATATCTTAATTTCTCTTTGCTTTAGTGTCTTTGACTATAAACTAAGGTTAATTTCAACACTTTCAAGACTCTCATAATCTTAAATGTAATTTATACAACACAATTTTTCATATTTATTGTCTATTTCTCCATCTCCTTATGAAACGCTTCTGTCCATGTATTTTGCCCACTTTTTAATGGGGTTGTTTAATTTTTTTCTTACTGGTTTTCTTGAGTTCTTTGTAGGGTGACTGAAAAAAAATTAGCACTAAATCAAATAGTATTCATGAAACTATGAAACTATTTTGTGTGTGTGTGTGAGAGGGAGTGTTGTCACTCTGGCCCAAGCTTGACTGCAGTGGCATCATCACAGCTCCGTGCAGGCTCACCCTTCCTTCCTCAAGTCATTCTCCCACCTCAGACTTCTGAACAGCTCAAACTATAATCATGAGTCACTGTGCCAGCTGTAGATTTAGCATTCTTTTTCTGTCTCTTTAATTTGACACAGCATCTCACTCTGTCATGTAGGCTAGAGTACAGGGGCATCACCAGAGCTCGCTGCAACCTCAAACTCCTGGGCTCAAGTGATCCTCCTGCTTTAGCCTCTTGAGTTTCTGAGACTACAGACTTCTACAGATAGATTCCACTATACCACTATGCCCAGAATATCAGGCTTTTTTAAATTTAATTTTATTTTTTTTTAAAGAAGAGGTCTCCTAGTCTCTTCTTGCTTAATCTGGTCTCAATCTCCTGACCTCAAGCAATTCTCCCACCTGGGCCTCCTAAAGTGTTAAGATTAAGGCATGACCTATCATATCTGGCCATTACTATCTTAATAGTTCAAAAAAATCATCAACAAATATAACAGAATGCTTCATTTTTCATTGTTCCTAAGGGTAATACTTACAGACACAATATCCAAGTGAAGTTGTCCCTTTCTACTGATTAGCTTAATGGAAGCAGTCTGTCTAAATTTAGGATATGTGTATTCAGCAAAGTATTTGATTCTGGCTTGCAGACTAATTGAGTCAAATATGTCACATTAATTAGAACCTTTACTACTGACTCATCAGTAGTAGCTCAGTGATTCATAACATCACCCACGCAATTGACTAAGCCAGAAATTTGAGAGTTATCCTTGACTTTTCACTCTATACTAACAGTGAATTCATCACTAAATGCTACACATGTATGCTTTGAAAAGAATTCTGCCAACTAAATCTTCTCCAGTTCCCTTTGATTCGTTCTGAATGTATTCGTTTTCAAAAGCAGGATTTTAGCAATGGTATCCTAGGGTTATGTGTTTCCATGGTTATTCTGTTCAAATTCATTCTTTAATTTAGTTCTCATAGCAGAACCCCTACCTTGTTAGCTGACATACAGTAAATGTTCAGCTAGTATCAAATTAATCAGTTATTCAATCACTTGATGAATACTAACTTTGAAGTAATTTAGTCATCACTTTCTACATAAAAAATTTTATGATTAAAATATAACTTATGGAATTACAATGAGATATGACATAATACAATGTTCAGATTCACCTTTTTAATACTGTTTTTCTTTGTTGCAAAAATTATTGTAAATTATTTTCTCTTCACCTAACATACCTCTTTAATATGTCTCTTATACAAAATGTAACATGTTATTTAAAAAGTTAGCCTCTTTATAGTAATTCTACTATTTAATGTAGCTTGTACACTATAAATCAGCATTTTTTCAAATTCAAAACTGACCATGGTTTTGACTTTGCTTTAATTTTATTTATTTAGTTATGCATTTATTTATTTTTTTGTGATGGAATCTCTCTCTGTTGCCCAAGCTAGAATGCAGTGCTATGATCATCGCTCACTCTGACTTGGAATTCCTGGGCTCAAGTGATCTTTCTGCATCAACCTCCCAAATTGCTAGAAGTCTTGGTGTGCACTTTTTTTGTAGAGATAATGTTAGGTTAGGCAGTAAGTTAGATATAAGCAGGACAGGCGGCAGATGTGGGTAGGCTATTTTGACTATTTTGAACCAGTGTGAATCAGGTGGGCCTGAGTTGTCATGGTGAGTTGTTGTGGAAATGGGACATGGAAATTGAGACCCTGAGGTGTGAGACCTTGCAGGTGGGATGCCTTGAGATAGAACTTAGTCAATGTCCCAGACACCTTCTCATATGGACAGACAGATGTGGTCACACTGACCTGGATTGTTTTGGAAACAGCCTGGCTAGGGACCAAGGGAGGCTCCCAAGAAAGAAAAGATCACACATCAAGGGGATCCCCAGGACTGACCAGATGTTTGATCTACAATGAAAGGTCTCTATAGACTGACCAATCAGACAGTGGCAGAGAAAGCAGAGATATTGTTGAGGCCTTGGTAGAGAGAGAGTCTTTGGAGCACATGTACAGTTGAAGTGAAAGGTCCCTAAGGAAACTACGTCAATTATATAGTAAAAATTACACCCACCAGCTCTGTCACAGTTCACAAATAGTTTGGCATCCCTGAAAATTGTCTTATGAGGATAGAAATGGAGGGTTCCCAATTCCAGGAATTCCCTGCCTTCTTCCAAAAAACCATGAATATTCCTTTGTTTAATATAAAATTAGGGAGTCAACATAAAAGGCCAAATGTTGTTAGACTAGCATCTTCTCCAATCACAGCTCACCTACCTGCTCCTCCTTTGGAATGTATTATGCTTTCATCTTTCATAAAACTTGGTGTTCTGCCTACTTGCACCTGCTTGCTCTGCTCATTCATTCCATAGACTTGGTACCAGTAACTGTTCCTCACTACTGGGAACCAAGTACCTGGGAATGTGGGGACCTGACATCTAGTTCCTCAACACCTATAGACAGGATCTTGCTATAATGGATCAGGCCAGCCTCAAATTCCTGGTGTCAAACAACACTACCAGGTTGTGTTCCAGTATATTCAATGTATTTTTATTGCTCTTTGAATATGAAACTATATTTTTCATATAACTATTCAGTATCTATATAACGTGACTCCTGCAACTTCTCAGTCTTCTGTATTCTGGGTTACTGTTTCTATTTTTCTACCTTTTTATCCACAAGGACCTCTTATGTTTGCAACAATTCCATGTTCTTTAAAGAATTTCAGTTTCCTCCTATTTAGTTTACGTTCACATGTTTTGGGGATCTCAGTTAAGATTCCATTTTCTAGGAGAAAACTTTCCTAAGGTTGACAGGTCTTGTTACAGGTATACACTACAATGACAATAATAAGTAAAACTTGTGCGTAGTACGACACCAGAGTTCTGTTGTGATATGCTTGCATGTTAAAGGCTCTTTTCCTTCAGAACTTAAATATAATTGGTAAAAAGACTCTAAGATTTATGAGGGGGTATGGTAAGTCCTCACTTAACATTACCAATGTATTCTTAGAAGTTGCCACGTTTTAAGGGAAACAACATATAAGAAA